>JANSTS010004455.1:10794-27138 GCA_026546915.1 Sylvicola fuscatus | reverse complement strand
AAATCTTGGTAAGCGTCATCTTTGAATGGCCTCAGGATACTATGCTGAGTATGGTTATTGATAAGTCTATTGGCTTACACTTCATTTTCAATATCTTGCTCGTTTACAAAAATATAAAATTTATTAATTCAAATTAAAAGTAAACAAACAAAAAACATTGTACGTTTTCAATTTATTTTCAAAATGTCTTTGGTGTCTTAAAGTTCTACTGAGTTTCAATATGACTCATGTGCAAATTAGATTCAACTAAAATGTGAGTAACCCCCAGCTGGGCTCAATGATCTATGATTCTATTTTTTATTGCCTCAGCTGATATTTTAAGCAAATAAGAAATGTGCCCGTTGCTTATTTTGTCAATGGATATCGCTTATGTTATGACTCAGCCGTTTTGCATAACGTATAAACTCAAAAGAATCATCATCAGATTTCAGCATTAATTATGAATGAAACTGAATACATATTTTCCACATAATCAATACATTTTAATTGGCAGTAATGCATAAACTCATCCCAACCTGACAAGCATTTCTTCCGTGATTGGGAATTTCTCTCGCCCATAACTCATCACTATAGTTTTAAATTAAATGCTCACCATCTCAAATTACAATTACGCGACATTCGATACTTTTAGTCGCGCACCACACAACCGAACATATGTTAGACCGCGCCGCGCCACCACTTATAAGCTTATATGCTGGTGAATTATAAAAGCGCGCCAGTACGCGTGCTTCCACGGGGTAAGTAATGGCCACAGTTTGACACATATACTGCTGCATGTTTATAAATATACACTTTGTTGTTTCATCGTCTTTTTCTTAATGTTATCTCCACGTCTTTCTGCTTATTTATTTGTTTCTAGTTTCCCTGATTATGGACACACATAAACATTTTCTTCACTTGCAGTCGACTGTCTCCGATGCCTTCCCCGCTCCTTGATAGCGCTGCATTACTGCCGATCGAATATGTGTCTTTGCCTTTACACACATGACCATTCTTCTCGCTTTTGTCAATCCTTTCCCCTTTACTATTAATCTCGTAACTGTAAATTAGACACTTAATAGAAGTCTCACACTTAATTCCAATTCAATCTTTCTGTACAGTCTTATCACACTGTCTTGCTGTGGAAATTATTATATTACATTTGCAGCACAAATTGTGTTCAATAAGATTAATTTTAATCATTGCAAGCGAAATTGTGGTTTGAGGCTGTTTTGTGCGGACAAGCATTTGACAGCACGATATTCTCAATGGACCATGTAATCAAGATTTGTGCCGATAAAATTGTAATTAAATAAACAATTAATGAAGAAGTGAAAGTATTTTTCAGTTTACTTTATCTGAATAATTTTTGTTTCTTTGTCACATTTTTTGAGATTGTAATCTTTAACGAAATATGATGCATAAAATTCTCTCTTCCAAATTCAAATCCCACCCGCATTTAAAACCACAAAAATAGGTCAATAGGTCTAAAGATACAAACCATTTAAGTTTTATCGGTTTCCAATTTGAAACATTCGTTCAAAAAATTAACAAAATGGTTTTCCATAAAATGACAAAATATTTAAATTCGTAAAATTGTGAACATCAGCGACTGGAGTCCATCACTAAAGTGTTTATTATATTTTTATAACTTTCAACGTAATTTAGTTGGCGCCTCTTTGAACTTATTTGACATTGTGGTCTGTTGGCGTACACCAAATACTAAGATTAGTCGCCGAAAAACCGATCATCTTTCGCCTATCAACTTACCACACGCGCTTCACCGTCCAACGAAAGAGGAACCGTTAATGTCCAATCTTGTCACATCATTTGTGCCTTTCTTATTCTAATTTCACCGATGTTGACACTCTCACCATGCAAACCGATCCGACCCAGTATAGTTTTAATGTTTTCGTAAAAAGTTTCTTCTCTTAACTCCCGCATTCCGAGTCAAAACAATCCACTAGATTCATGTGTGTGAGCATCTTGAAGATGAGGTAATAACAGCCATGTAGGAATAGGTCAAAACTCAAATGCCATCACTGTCGCTGTATCATCTTCCAACTTGATCTAATCAAGTTTGCAAATTAGATGCTTCATTCATTCTACAGTCGTGTAAAGATTGGCCGATGACTCAGCGACCATTCTAAAGTTCTCGATCGCCGCGTAAGAATAAGAACACAACTTAAGATCTTGTGTAATAAAACACATATTTGTATATACTTAAATTATATATTAGATATAATATTATGCAATTTTTTGTAGTATTTGCATATGGTCAATATGCTAATTTTAAATTCAGTTTTATTTATTCAAGCAGCTCCCTTGGCCAAAACATAAAATTTATGCCATTCGACTAATACATGCTCGATCGCTGCCAAATGTTCGATAGATAACGATTTTTTGATTGGCTCCTCGATCAACCAATAACATGAAAATAGTTTTAATAAATGATTTTAGCAGGTTGCCTCACCCAAAGCAATTTCTAATTGGTTTGGCACGAGTTTCTTGAAGACACTTCCGTCTATTGCCTTAAATGAACAAGAATTCATTCAGATTTACATTCAAAATTAAGTGTTAAATTAAGAAATTTAATCTTATATTTTGTCATTTCTTAACGATTTAATAACAAAAGTGTTTGATAAATCCTTAAATCTTAGACAACAAAATATTGTATTCTAAAGTTTAAAAAAACCGTTAGTTCCAGCAAAACTCTTTAAGAACATCTGTTTTAATCCAAATATAGAAAATTTATTGCATATTAAAAGCTCTTATTCATCACATTGGCATCTGTGTATACAATAGATTTGAATCTTGCCAAATGCTTTACCGATTTTGTCTTTCTTTCCATCCAATTGATCAATTTATTGGTATTTCGTTTGCACTTTGGTACGTGGGTGTCGAATCGATGTGTGCCTCTTCAGAGTTTAAACGATTGATTTATTTAACCTCAAGAATAAGACAGCGTTTCGTCATACCAAACTTATCTATTTTCATTTCAGTATTTGCACGTATGGTCTTCGGTAAAATGCAAATGAGGCGCATCATAAAAATGCAGGCATTCAACAATCATTTGTAAAAACATTCATCTTTTAAATGTCGTTGGTCAAATTCGGTTCACATCTAATTTGGGTGTGATCTTAGATTTGCCTGAAGTATAATATAAACAGTAAAAGTGTCAGTTTGTGCTATGGAATTTATTTTATTGATTGTTTATTGCAATATAATTTGTAGAAATTGAATGGCCAGTTTATTGACTTTTGATTTGTGTTAATAGTTTATGATCTGGTAGAGAAAAATATTAAATTCGTTACATAAGAAATTAGTGCAATCGTGGTCCGTTGGCTAGCTTTGTGTTGTCACCGCAGTTGCTCTATGAAAAAATCGTTCTTAGCGATTTTTAAAGAAGCAACTGTAAATTTTAGAAAACAGTTAATTTTATATAAATTTTCGTTTTTTTATTTTTTTTTTGTTTATTTTTTTTTTCGCTATTATATTTCTGAAAGTCCAATTTTAAGGCGAAATCATTTTAAGATGGAATTTCTTTTCAGATGTATCAAATTATATGGCTGGACAGACGCCAGTTTGAACATTTCCGACGGCTGCAGTTGCTAACATAGGAGCTGGAACATCCTTTATCTTGAAGTTGCGAATGCATCCTAAATACGGTTTTCTAACCTTAAGACCGCGACTCTGTGGACACACAAAAAAATAGGTAAGTAAAAAAAATCTTATTAAAATTAAACATGAATGCAAATGTACCTTGGCCAAATGCGGATGACCACCAATGAACAATGGTCGAGAGGTGTCAGTGGATCCACTTGCTGTACTTCCTATAGCAGGATCAGACGACAGTCCATTAACGGACACTGTAATCACATAGTTTGACTTAACAGCCTTAACAGTGCGCCACTCGCCATCGCAGAAGTTCTCTTCTGTTTTGGGTGCAAATATAGCCTCAATGGGCCCGCCACCACTGTCATCCGTAAACACAATTGTGCCATTGATCAACTGAATGGTGAGCATCGACTTTTTACCATGCACAGATAACAACAAACCATTTCTGGTTCGTGGCTTGATGTCAAACTCAAAGGTCATGTCAGTTCCGACCTTGAAGCGATCGCGAAGCTAAAATTTTTCTTTCATTAGTGACACTGCAAGATGAGAAAAACAAAAAACAATTAGTCATACCTTAACAAAACCACCGCCTTTGCCAAAGAAGACACCCTTCTCAACTTCTTCAGAGCATGGAATGACGCCGAATGTAGTTTTGGGGCTTCCCAATGTTCGGCCGGCAAACATCACTTTACGTATGCATCCGTTCCATGGAGTGCCACTAGCTATCTTGACATTAAGTTTAACCTCTTCCACAATATCAGCTGGTGCGCCTCCAACATAGAACGGAGCTTGAACGTTCATGCTGCGAGTGCTGCCGCTGGATTCACCCACTTTGTCATCATTGTTGTCGATAGCAAGCTTTCCGTTGGTATTCTGCCGTGAGAAGAGAACTGAATGCCAATTGCCATCGTTATAAGTATGTTCAGATACGATCTCCATCGATCCTGCACCACATTTGAACGCGTGGTGGACCTATAACAATTAAATTGTGAGATTTATTTAAAATCCTTTAAGTTACATCTTAAGTCGTTATGTTACCTTTCCGTCTTTTAGGTAAAGACCAATAAAATCTGTGTGGCGAACGTCAGCTGCATAAAACAGGAGACCATCTGGATCGTCTGTCTTAAACTGAAGCGCAATATCGTAGGACTTTTTAATGTGCTTAGGAATACTTTCAAATGCAATGTAACTGTTGCTTGCAGTACCTAAAAAATGACTTAAGGTGAGATCATTTCTATATTAAAACTTGGTACACATCATTACCGAATCTGTAACCGAATGTATCAACATCAGTATTAATTTCAGGCTCCACAGAAAGTCTGCACTCCGTGACTGGAACTGGTGGCGGTAGTCGCCATTTGGTAGTTGAAATATTTGTCGAAGATGCCTTGTCAGCTTCTTCCTGTCTTCGACGATCTTCCTCGCGCTGACGCGCACGTTCCTTCTCCTCACGTTCGCGCATTTCCTCCTCCTCCTTTCGTTGTCGTTCAGCCTCTTCATTCTCTAGACGACGTTGGGCTTCCTCTTCTTCACGTCTAGCTTCTTCGCGTCGTGCTTCTTCTTCAAGTCTTTCCTCTTCGCGTCTGGCTTCTTCTTTAAGTCGTTCATCCTCGCGTATTGCTTCTTCATCGTCGGTATTTTTTTCTATCTCATTAACATTTTCATTCGGTATGTACGTACGAGTTGTTGGCTCTTCACTATTTGGATAGTAAATTGGAACGGTGGGAGAGTCTAAAATAGCTCGTGGACAACTATCGAGTACACCCGCTTTCCTGTCAGTGGATTCGGCAAAGTTAACAACGTGTCCGTTGAGCGTTACGTCGCTTATGCAGCCCAAGAAGTAAGCATTCGATGCCAGAGCTCCTTGCACTGGTATGAATCCCTTGGGTATTCCACCAATGTAAATATGACCATACGAAAATTGAAGAGTTGGTGGATCAAAATCGGACCTGCAATAAAGACGAATTGGTTTCACAAATTATGAATCTGGGTTTTAAATATAAAAACTTACACGTAGGTGTCTATATCATCAACAATTAATCGTAAAGATTTTGCATCATGGGCAGCCGTTAGAGAATGCCATTCACCATCATCGTATCTTGTGAAACCGGATGTTAGCTCCTCCTTCATCGAACGAAGCATAAGGTATCCATCGGAAAGTGATAAGCTTATTGTGGATTTTTGGTCTTGGCTGGCTGCAAAGAACAGAACTCCTTCCTTTTGATTGCTCTTGAACTTCATATTGACTTGGAAGTGATCGTTGGACGACACATTTCCTCGACTCCAGTAACCAAATTGTTCTGGCGCATATGAGATTACTGTCGAGAATTTTGTGGGACATCCTGTTCTAGTGCCATAAGCCTTCATATTTCGACTCAAGTCAATTGGAGTTCCAAAGATGAACACGTCGTCGATGCAACCATCAAATCCTTTGTGAGTTATTTCAGAGTGATTCAGTTTTCCTGGGAATCCTCCAAAATACATGCTGTCTGTGGTTTTGAGGTTTTCCTCTGTATCTTTTGGTGTCTCCTCCTGGTAGATGAGTTTATCATCAATCTTCAGGTCCCCGCGACGTCCATCACGTGCAGCCTCAACCTTGTGCCATTCATTGTCATTCACTTGCTTCTCTGCCTTAATCGACACCATGTGCTGGCCAAGTTTGTATTTGAACAAAATGCCTCCGTTTCGCATTTCGACTGCAATGAAGTGGCGATTCTTTCCGGCGTAGAACAACAAGCCATCAGTTGTATCGCGGTCGGCCTTAAAGCGGAATTGAATATTGGACTTCTGTTTGAATGAAAAGGCCTTCGAGTCTAAAATAACATAACCGTTTCCTCCAAATCTGTATCCTGTGGTTGGTTTATCTGGTGTTGTCATTTTGTTGCGCTCTTGTGCGCCATGATTATTGTCTTGTCCGTCAACAAAGTTCCACAGACCAACATCGGATTCGCCAATTTTCACTCCTTCGATTTGACCCTCAAACGAACTGTATTTTATGCCTTCTTGCACTTCGAAATCTGGTGGGTAGCCTCCCACAAAGAGCTTGCTGTCAGCATCTAAGTTAAATATAGAATGAGATTCAGGTAACTTGTGCTCAACCTCATGCAATTGTTCACGGCCATCTTCAAGTTCCTCGCGAATAATTAGTTTGACATCATTGTTAGAACGTTCCACGATTGCCTGGTACCATTCACCATTCTCCACGTGTTTGTTACTGATGACGCGTTCTGGTCCACCGCCAAGGTCAATTGTCAGTACTGGATAACCATTCTCTACCTCAAGTGCCATAAAGTCATCACGTTTGCCACGACGAGCATCCGTTCTGTTTTCATTGCCCAAATACAGTAGGAAGCCGTTTGGTTTCTCAGTTTTGAAGTAGGTTGACACTCTGGAATTCGAGCCCATCAGTTGCAAGTTTTGTGGTGGCTGCAACTCCAATGTTGTGTTAGGATGGAATGTCACTCCCACTTTAACACTATTGGCCACTTGTCTTGCCATTTCAATTTTTTCCTTCAAAGCCATAATGCGTTCACCAAGATCACTTGAAATACGATCGATGTCTGTTTGTCTCTTAGTTATTTCCGTAACTAATTCATTAATTTCTGGAATCAGCGCCAGAACACGTTCCACTTGATTACTTGTTTGGGCAATATCCTTACTGGCCATATTAAATGTATTGGGTAGTTGCTTAGATTCATTCACAGCCTTAGGTATTTCATTGACAATCGGTTTAAGAACTTTCAGCGCTTCTTCAGCCTTTTCTTGAGAATCGGTTGCCTTTTCCTTGGCATTCAGCCAAATATCCGATTGCGATTCCTCGGGTATTTGATCCAGTGAGTTGTTGATAGCACTGGTTTGGTCCTCACTGTGCTGATTTTGTGCGTGAATTGCTTTCACCAACTCAGCGGAAGCATTTGTGTGTGGTCGTAAGACGGTCTGAGCCATACTTAAGGCTTGCTTAGCGTCACTTAAAAGCTGTCGAGCAACTTGATCTGACTGCCCAGCGCGGTCTTCAATGCCTTCACACAGTTCTGTTGCATTTCCAGCCGAGTATGTTGCATTTCTGACTGCAGCCCTTGCATTATTGACAGCATCAATAATGTTGGTGTAGGCAGTCGCCGCTTTAATTGCACTCTCAGATTCGGTTGTTATGTTTGAATATTGTTCCACAAGATCTTCTGCTTCTGCTGTCAACTTTTCTAAATGCTGAACCAATACGTCGTCCACAATCAAATTCATATCATCGTACTTCTCTTCGTCATGTGGCAGTTTGTCATTCAATTCAACGATGATTTCATCAAGTTCAGTGAACGAAATATTGGCGGTAAGCATCTTGGCGAAAATTTCAGCCGAAATGAATTGACCATTTTCTTTAAGCACTGCAGTGGCGTTAATGTTGTTTTGTGTTTCTTTGGTTTGATTGATAACTGTGTCAAATTTGAGATTAAGTGATGCCTCCTTGTTCTTGGCGTGCAATTTTTTAGCTTCATCAATAATATCGTTTGCCTGGCGACTCCAATCAAACAGATCCTCTAGCTTGTCGCTGAACTCACCAATATCATGTTTCAATGCTTCGAGCTCCTTACTTTGATCTTCCACCGGTTCATTAAATGTCTTTATTTCCTCATGCAGTTTCAAAGTGCGGTCCAGCTGTTCTGATGGATTAATGTCGTCGTAGTTGATATCCAAAAGATTTTTTAAAATACCCTCGGCTTCATTGATAGCTTGGTCCGCCTTTGTAGTTTGAGATGTATCAAAACTATCTGCCAACTTTTCAACCTCGCCAATAGTCAAATGCACGGAATTATGAACCAGACGAGTGTTATCCAGAACGCTGGCACTGTCTGCAAGTAGTTTATCAGCATTTGCTGATGCTTCTTTGGCGTTTTGATCTAAGTAGGTGATTCGTCTATCGTAACTCTTAATGTCCATCTCAAGCGATTCAACCTCTTGACGCTGAGGTGTCAGATTAACACCGGTTGGATCGAGAGCTTTGACAAGAGGCTCCAACTCATCGACAGTTTCATTGAAGAATGTCAATTTTTGAGCTGTAAAGTAACCGGATGCAATTGTCTCAAAGTCATGAGTGACAGGATCAAGCTCATTTTGCAGAACATCAGTTACATCAAGAAGCGCATGGTGGCAAATATCACACTCTTGACAGCCACTTTCTTCAATGAGCACCCATCGATGAGGACAGGAGTCGCAATTCTTTCCAATAACGCCCGGTAGACACTCACATTGACCGGTAAGCGCATTGCAGCCAAATCCGCGGGCGAAATCAGTATTGCAGGAACAAGCTAAACAATTGTAAGCAAATATTTGTAACCTTTTCTTTAAATTTAATCAACAACTTTTCAAACATACGTTGACATCCATCTGAAGTGTAGTTCCAGAATCCAGGCAAACACCGATCACATTGACGCCCACCAACACCAGGCTTACAAAGACACACGCCCGTTTCATCCACGCACTGCGTGCTATTAGAAGCGACTGCACAATCACACGGTGTACATCCTTGTCCAGACATGAATCCATAATGATCATCATCACAGCGGTCACACTTGCTTCCAACAACATTGTCCCAGCACTCGCAGGTTCCAATGAACTTGTCGCATAATCTGGTTCCGCTTGCGTCGCAATTACAACCTAAAAGTATGTGTCATTAATTTCTTTCTTTCTTACCACCAACTAAATATGTACTTTGACAATCCTTTAGCTTGACTGCATCTCCATAGAATCCTGGAGCGCAATAATTGCAAGCCTTTCCTGAGGTGTTATTCAAACATCGTAGACATTCTCCAGAAACTGAGTCACACGATCCTTCATCATTTGTGTTAATATTACCGGAGCAGTCGCATGGTTTACAGTAATCGCCAGGATTTTCCGGCTGGCCATAGAATCCAGCTGCACAGCTCTCGCATCGCGCACCAGCATAGCCTGGCTTGCATTCACAGTGGATTTTGTAACCATCTTCAGACACTTCACAACCCGTAGCAAAACTAATAAAAATACAACGGATCAATATCATTGGCTACCACCTATGTATTAGAATTAGTCTTACTTGTTGGATGAAACTGGCAGTGGGCAAGCACAAATCATGCAATCATTTGGTGTCCCAATTGTGGCGTTTCCATTGTATCCTTCAATACACTTCTCGCAGTGTTCTCCAGTAGTTGAGTGAGCGCAATCCTAAAAAAAATATTAAATTTTTATTTTTTACGTTATGATGTTCAAGGTAAAAAAAATCATACGAAGCAGACGCCAGTGTTGCAGTCGCATGAGTCAGCATGACCATTGCACTGACACGGTACGCAGTAGCCTCCATGAGGACCGTTGGGATCACGGTAGTAGCCCTTTGCGCAGTTTTCGCATGAGAATCCTTCATAGCCTGGTGGACAGTAGCACTTCTCAACTGCCAAGTCTTGATACGAGTCACGGCTCTCATCGTCCTCATCTGCCATGGTCAGGTACACGTCGGACACAGTGCTGATCACCGTTTGATCCCAATAGACAGCACGAATGTAAATTGCATTCAGATCACGCAATACCATCATGAACTGTTCGCGGGTGACCGGAGCGCCGGAAACAGTCTTAAAGCTTGATTCTTCCATATGAACTACGCCATGGAAAATTTGTGCATTGGCAGGCTGTTCATAGTTCTGGCAGACGATTATTAAATCCTTTCCTTCCAGTATAACATCTTGTCCATATCGCGCATTTCCGAATAAGCCGGTTGTATAGTACAAACTGTACGTCAAGACTCCGCCATATGCACTAAGATGGTTGTTTTGATCCAACAAATAGTCAAGAACACCAAAGTACACAAGATGCTCATCATTGTCTCCTTCAGAGAATTGCACCTGCATCGTTGTTTCATTAATCATGACATCATGTGGCGCTACCTTCCACCTAGTAATTTCGGTACCATTCTCATTGATGATAATCGTATTGATAGAGGCATCTCTCATCATGCTAACGTTGAACGCCTTCAAGTAAGCACTCTCACAGCGACTAGTCTTGCCAAAGCAGAAGCACTTGGTGCATCCCAATGGATTGGATGCTCGCATATTGTAAGTGCCGTCCACACAAGACTCGCAATGTCTGCCCTGTACATTTTTCTTACAATAACACGACTCATCTTCTTGGTTGCAAATATCAAAAGTGGTGCCGTCTGTATTACAACGACACTTCTCGCAATGTGGGAAGTTAAAGAATCCGTTGATACACTTGTCGCAAATTCGGCCCTCAATGTTAGTGCGGCAATCGCATGTTCCGTTGTTGAGGTCACACTGCAAGTTGCCACCATGCACGCCCATAACGTTGCAGCCGCAGTCCTCGCAGCCAATAATCTGATGGAAACCAAAAGTGTACGGCTCACACTGATCACACTTCTCGCCAGTGACGTGTGGTGGACAAATACATTCGCCAGTGTCCGTCTGACAGTGCGCCGATGATGGACAGTTACATTTCTTACAATCGGGGAAACCATAGTATCCTGTTTGGCAAGCTTCACATTGACGTCCGATGATATTTGGCTTGCACTCGCACTGACCACCGAATGGGTCACACTCAAAACTGGTGGAGCCCAAGTAGTCGCAGTTGCAAGGAAGTGCTCCGCTGTTATAGTCAGCTGTCATCGAGAAAACTGCCTGCTTGCAGAATTCTGTTGCATTTAGCTGGATGTGGAAATGATTTTGTCCACATTCTTTGATGAATTGCTTGGTCTCGTCAAATGTTTCTTCTTCCAACAGCTTCTCTGTGTACAAATCAGCTGGAACCAGGACTATATACTCAAACCACACTCCAGATGGTAAGTTGTTCTGCAAATGAATATTATTTTAAAACAAATTTACTAATTTAATAACTAAATTAGGGATTGTAATTACTGTCAGTGTTAATGTTGCCTCATCTTCAATGTCGAACCAAACATATCCAGTGTCTTGAACAATAATTTCGCGGCATCCAGAGTTAGATGGACAGTTCCTGACTGGCAACTTTCCATTGTAAGTCTGCTTTCCGTTGTTGAGTGCATAGTTTACGTTGAATTTGGGATGATTTGGTTGATAAAATTTGACCATAACCACGTAGCGGCCAGCTTCAGGAACCCTAGCCTTGATCTCGATTGTTGAGTTGATTGTATCAAGATAGACGAGTTTAGTCGAATTATCAAAGATGTCATCAGGAAGTTGCTTAGCCAAGTGTCTATCGTCTTGCACAACTTCAATCTTAATTAAAAACAAAATTGAATAAAAGTTTTTACTTGGTAAAAGACTAAAGTACCTTTTTGGAGTCTGGAGCTGGTCTAAATGTAGTTTTTACGCACTTGCCATTCTGCATGACACACACTTGGTTCGGTGTGATATAGTCGATTGACCAATCTTCATATGGAATCGCAGTAACTGATTTAATGGCGGCTCGCGGGTTGTCTTCACTCTACATAAGATTCAAAAAGTTTTATGCCGTTCAAGCATTATAATTACTACAAATATTCTCACCAAGATGGTCACCACAACATTTGCCTCATTTGAATTGTCCAACTGGAATAGTTTTTCGCGGGCGTCCTTATCTACCACTGGCTGGCGACATACAGTTGTAAACTTGCAAGGATATAAGGTGACAACTCCATCCTGTTCCTCATCCTCGTCCACATTCACCCAAATGGTTGGAATTTCGTGTGAGCTTCGGTCAGTTATGTAGTCGACAACGAACACATACTTTCCAGGTTTTGGCACATCAACCACATAGTGCAATTTGGGTGTATCCACTAAGCTGGGCATGCGATCTTCACCGATAACACGCAAATGCTCTGTATCTTCATAATAGTTTGTAATGTCCATTGTGTGGCCATCTTGGGTGATATGTGGATACATTGAAGGCGTAAACTGTCCTATCGATGGATACTTGAAGTGTTTGCACAATCCCAAATTGTCTATCTCACAAGGATTTTGAATTTTGCGCGTGAGAATTCCGGCTTCATAGTAAGCGGCGGGCAATAGTACAAAGTAATCCAAGAACAGAGACTTATCAGCTTTGATGCTAATGGTGTAACGACCAGGATCCAATACCATTGGATATGGAATTTCGCCCTTTGCACCGGAGACAGTGACAAACTCTGGAACAATGGCTGGTCTAAAGAGTACCTTTGTTCTGCAAATAAAAGTTAAAATTAGATACAAGAATCATGTTTAACAACAATAAATCTTACGTTTGATCAACTTCGCTGGGATTTTCAGATGTAATCAAGATAGTTGCAACAACTGGATCCAATCCAAGATTGACAAACCGAATCACCATTCGATACACAGATGACTTGAAAATGGTAACTTCGTTGATAATCTCCTTCTGTACGTCTGAGAAAACTGCGTATCCCCTTTTGCTGAATCCTGGGAATACCGATTCATCATATTGGTAGCGAACCAGAGATCCAGATGGTGAGTAACCATCCTCATACTCAAATTGATTCTGATACAGCGTCGGAAAGTAATGAGTCGTCAGTGGATTCGTACAAGTTCTACCCGCAACTCTGTTGTGACACTTGCACTGGCCAGTTTGCTTATTACAAATGGGACTGGCTGAACCTCCAATGTCACAGCCACAATCTCTGCAGCCAAACAAGCTGCTTCCGTACAAATCAAATGAACCGTCTTTACATTCGCCGCAAGTACGTCCTCGCACATATGGTTTGCAGGCGCACTGCCCACTCTTCGAGTCGCACGTATCCAATGCACCAATTGTGCCGTCCGCTTCACAGTTACACTCCTCACAGCCCAACGGATTGGTGGCATTTAAGTTCCAGTACAATGATTTACACTGATCACAGATTCGGCCAACCACACGTTCTTTGCACTGACAAAGCTCACCAGGAGGTACTGAGCCACAACCAGCGAATCGTGCTATAACACCGGATGGATCGCAATTACAATCCTCACAGGCTGGGAAGTTGTAGAACCCTTCTTTACATTGACTACATGTCTTTCCGTCAAAATTATGCTCGCACAGGCACTGTCCTTCGCTATTGCAGGATATTCCATTTGATCCATAGTTGTCACAATTGCAAGCTAAGTTTTATAGTGAATTTTTAGAATTATGGTCAATAAATAATTGAAATTTTTACTCACGTAGACACTCAGGATAGTCGAAGTAGCCAGTACTGCAAAGAGTACACTGTTTTCCAGCGAAGCTCTGCAAACAAGGACACTTTCCGGTGGCATCACACACTTCCGAGACACTTCCAATGTTTGAACAGTTGCAGGGCTCGCAATTGGGATAATTAAAGAATCCAGGTAGACATTGGTCACAGCGGGGCCCACCAAAGCCATCCTTACACAAACACTTTCCGTGATCCTTGTCACAGATTGATGTCAGAGTTCCGGAGATATCGCAGTCGCAATCTTTTAAAAATGTAAGGTGAAATTTGGTTCTTTAACAAAATGTTGATGTTCTTACATTTGCATTCAGGATATGAGAAATAGCCATCCTTGCAGATGTCGCAATGTTGTCCAGCGAAATTGCCACGACAGGTACATTGGCCAGAGTTGAAGTCGCAAATGTCGTTTATTGAACCCATGCCGTTGCATTCGCATTCTGAAAACGGTAATGGTTAATTTTTCCGTAATTTAAGTAAGAAGGATGCATTTACCTTTGCAGTCTGGCAGTCCATAAAATCCATCACTGCAACGATTACAATAGTCACCATCGAAATTGTGCTTGCACGGACAACGACCATCAGTGGCTTCACAGAAATATCCATCAGTGCCATTCAGATTGCAATCGCACGGCCTGCAGTCCGGATATCCATAGTAGCCATAAGCGCACGAGTCACAGTTGGGAGCCTGATACTCAACGCGACACTCGCATTTTCCAGTTTCCTCGGCGCAGTTTCCAGTCGAATAAAAGTAATCGCAATTGCATGCTAGAATTAACCATATTTGTCAAGTGATCTTATCTTAGATGGGAAGTTCGGATGACTTACGTTGACAAACATCAGTCTCATTCAGATATTTTCCATATGGCCGATAGAATTTTGATTTGCACTTGTCGCAATTGATGCCTTCAGTGTTGTGCTGACAATTGCCACAAACGCCGCCTCCCTCGTATCGTCCACTCATGTCCATTGACAATCCTTTGCGGTCGACTTCTTCGTCATACGTACAAGTGCTGGAGTGTCCAAAGCAGTTGCAAGCTAAAAGAAAAATTCAATGATTTCTGCTTGTAAAAAACGTGTTCAAATAATCTTACGTTCACACTGGAACGGATGAGCATTTGTGTTTTGATGCCACTTCTTCTGCTCGAATCCTGGACAGCAAGTGTTACACTGAATGCCGCATGTGTTGTGTCGGCATTGACAAGCTAAGATGCGAACCGGGCTTTTGGGATCAAGTACGTGACAAGTGTCGGCGTGTCCATTGCACATACAACGACCTCCAATGGAGATGTCTTTGATGGAGTAGAAGTACTGAAAGTAAATTTTAGTTTTATAAAAAGTCCTAATTTTTAGTTCATTTAAATAAACGTACTCGTCGAGTCACAGTTGGATCCTGCCTAGCCACAGACATCAAATGTCCAAGCAAATTTTTGGTTCTCAAGAAACGGAAACGAACGTTGGTGGCTCGTGTCCATTCTTGCAAAGTCGTTGAGTTGAAGTAGTTGTTGGCTGATGGACGATTGTTCAGCAACATCACTGGAATCTGGATGAAAAAATGTTTTCGTAAATCCGTGCAAATGTCAATTGCATAGATGTTGGCGCTTTACTTACTTCACCATTTTCGAGTGGCACAATTTTCGAATACTCTGTGGTACAGATGACATCGTCGTCTCGTGTGATGGGTCGCAAGCTGTCCTTACCGAAGAAGATCTCGCAATCGGCCGGGGTATCTGAGAAGTGTTGCCATGCCTTCCATGTTTTTCCGTAATCGCTTGATTTCTCAAGCGTCCAAAGGCCGGGACGAGGAGAATTTCCCATGCGAATGAAAAGGTAAGCCACGTGAAATTCCTAAAAGCGATTATTTTGTATTTTAAGTAAAAAAATAAATTAGAACTTTAAATGTTTAATAATTTCTAATTTTAAAATATATTTAAAATCGCTTTTAACTAATCGTTAAATATTAAAATTCTGGATTAAGATTTGAGAATGAAAATCATGGCCTGTGGTTAGTAGGTTAAATTGGATGCATTTGAGACAGACATTGTCTGACTGGTCTAAAACTCAAATGCCTTATCTTTTAGCAAACTTAACGAATTTCCGGTTCATTATCTGCAATGCAACTAAGATATGCTCACATTAAAGGCGTAAAGAAACTGCATCATTTATCGCAGCCTCTTTCGCAAAGCCGCCCACAGTCTCAAGTGTCTTCACTCGACTTCTAAATTAAAACGCGCGGCGCTCGTGACATAATTCCTGCAGCTAAAAGCACGTAATTGATGAGCGCATTGTAATTTAAGACGCAAACGCTTTTTTATTCTCACAAGACACAAGCTGACACCAGCGACAGAGCGCTCGCTAATCAGCATATTCGCGACTGGTTTCTGTTGGCTATTCGACCAAACAACTCAAATTAAAAAAAAAAAAAAAAAAAACGTTCAACAGCTAAAAACGTTTGCGCTTATCTTTGCATTTCGTCAGCGCAAGAACGGAATTCTGACACATTGCGGCTACAACAAAACAGTCTTCTAAATATATTTTTGAATGCGACAACATGAACATGTGGTGCACAGCTCCAGCGAGACGCTATGTCCGCATAATTA
>JANSTS010004455.1:0-10694 GCA_026546915.1 Sylvicola fuscatus | reverse complement strand
GACAACATGAACATGTGGTGCACAGCTCCAGCGAGACGCTATGTCCGCATAATTAAATCTTTAAATAGACGATTCTATGTAAACAAACGACAAGATCGATGCGACGCGACACGAGTTAAACGAACAAAATGTTAGAAAAATTTTTTTTTAACAAAATGTCATGAAACATATTTTTCAAATCGTCTTTTTTTTTACTTACTTGTCCAAAGTTAATGGTAAGGTTGACCTCATTGTACTTCATACCACGAGAGAGTGGAGGACTCTGCCACCATAGCTCACTTCCGTCGATGGCATACTCTGGAGGATGTGACTTATCTGGTTGAGATGTGTCGCAGTGGTCACATACCTAAAAGAACAACCAAAAACATGATTATTTATAAATCAAGAGAACATAAACATAAGCAGTTAGTACTAATATTATTTTCATTATATCAAAAAAAAATGTTTATAACAAACAAATTTGTATATTATATACAAATGAAATAGTTTTTTTTAGAATTGATATCTTAAAAAAAAAAACAAGCATATGGTAAAAGAAATTATAAAATTATTTTTTTTTAGATACAATTATTTATATTTATATAAATAATATTTACAACGAGAGAGAGAGATAATTTGTAATCTTCACAGATAAATTAATATTGTCTTAATGAGAAGAAATCTTGTATGTATGTAAAATTACTTAGTAAAGATTACGTCAGACTAACACTCAATACAATTTCATATGTACATAAGATGCCATTACTTGCGCAAAACATAAATTTGCACAGAAATTTAAGGAAGATAGAACTCATTAAAGTTGAACGAAAATTTGGCGTTAAGATTGATTGTTTAACATTAAATCTCGTTTAAAAATTGATAAGAAATGGAAAACCCTTTTCACGTACATTTTACAAGAAAATTGTTGTACGTTCAATTCAAATTACAGCAATTTCTAAATGTAGCACAACATGTTCAAAAAATTAACACACATGCACATGCGTTCTCCCATGTAAATGTCTTCGTCTTCCTATAATTTTCATCTTCACTCCCCAAAAGCGATCGTTGTGAAGGTTCATTAACTCCAGACCTTCTTATCTCGCATATACATTCCGAGCTCAAATATACAAAAATAATGTTGGACTCAACATAAGTATGTCGTTTCTAACATCGTTTATGAAACATTTTCAGAACATTCAATGGCTATTTTTATCAGTTAACTGAGGAAGTGTGACTTCCTTGATAATCTTTGGTAACAAAAATACTGATAATTCTTGAGAGAATACCATTTTTCTACCCATTTTTTTTTCTACCAAATTTTGGGAGCCATTCACACATTTAACAAAGGAATCGGGGAAACCTTACCTGGCCCTGAATGAGTGAATAGACATGATCGTTCTCAGTGTTTGCGCCAACTAATTTACAAAAGAGTTCTGGTCCATCTGAGTCAACACCGCAAGTTGCTGTCGATGTGATTTGTCGTCCTTCCGCCAAATTGAAGTACGGCGGCGTCAGCTCTGATACACATTCCTCCATGCACAGAGCAACAAGGACTAAAAGAATCGGCCACATGGCTAATGTAGGCCTTAGTCCCATTGTCGGCCTTTTGAAGTAAACCACAAGATTATCAAAATATGATGCACACAGCCACTCCCAAATAACTTTTTCATCTATTTTTTTTTTCCTTTTTTATCAACTACTAACCTAAATCCTTGCACTTAATCCTTTTCAAATCACTGTATCCGTTTTGCTGAGAGAATATTCCGTTTCACCTCACTTTAAAAAAATATATTTTTCGTTTTCCTTTCCACTGGCACACCAAATTTTAACCGCACAAAATGTTAGGACCATCCGCCCCGAATGGTCTTCGACGTTGAACTGACTACTGAGTCCCGATCGTTCTCAAATGAGTTCTTGGGCTTGGACATTGCGCACGATCATCTCGATTCTGGGTGCGTGTGTAGAACATTAAAATCTCTTGTGTATGGTCGATGATCGTATGTGCATTTCGGTCTTGTTCATACGTGCGACACATGTAGTCACGTATTCACAGTTTACACACATATGGGGGGGGGACGTTCGTATACGAGAGGAGACAATCGTCGGCTGTTTGATAGTCTTTCCTGCATACGAGATACAAGATGTGCATTCGTGCTTCTGCCTTCTGGTTCTTTAACACATGCGGTATTATGATATTTTGGTTAGACGTATAATCTGTTTCGACAGTCGACACATATGCACTTTATGACTCTTCGTCTTTTTCATGCAGTTTCATTAAAATACAAAAAATGAAAGGGGAAAATGTTTTGACTTGGAGAGAAGACCGCACATGTGACGTTGTCTGTTTCACATATCACATATCCTCGTGGTGTGTTGTGTGCTGTCTATGGACATTAGAGCGGTGGCGTTTGTTCTTTCACACTGTCCAGCGCCAGTAAATGTGAATGATTTTTTTTTTAAATGTCTTATTTAAAAAATGTTTTACATAATAATAGTTTTTTATTTGTTTACAATATTTTTTATGCTTCGTAATTTTTTAATAATCCTCTTGTGTTATAAAACTTTTTGGCGCTACTGTATTATTTATCCTTTTTAAATATGGGTGCAAGCAAATGTTTACGTTTTCACTTGTATCCTCTTCAATATTACACTGGTTAACATAAGTTCGTCTTGAAAATGAATTATATTGAAAGATTAGGAGATTATGTGTTCATATACAAATATTCAACGATGAGAACACAATTGTAAAAACAAAGATACAATCCAGCACAATATTTATGCAGAAATAGGCCTCTTCGAAATTCCCGGAAGGGTCCCTAAACAAATTTTTGTTTACAGAAAAGATTAACATTTGCGCACAAATTTCTTACAAGAGATATGCACAATGCACATACTCGTACGTAGTATCCACATGTACATAAGACATTTACCCTCTTATGATCTTGTATTTATTTTGCACACGCGTTGACACTCGAATGATTTGCCATGAGCAAATATTTAGAGTAAAAACAATCATCCTCTTAAAATGCATTTCAGTACATGGAGAAACTTATGATCTTACAAATTAGCCTCAAGACATCTTCATTACAAATTTTCCTCAAGACTTCTAATCATCACCGCCATAAAATGCATTTACTCCCGTATTTATGTTTACATACAATTGATGAAGATGATGATCGGCAAGAAGCAATGTCACCTGTTCTGCGGCATATTTACCATCAAATGTGTAGGTGCAACAGTTGATTGGCGTTGGTCGAGACGTGCATGTGTTGAAAAGATCGCTGATCGAGCGTATATGTTATATACGGGATTTTTTACTTTTTGAAGTCATGTGAAAAGAGGCAACCAGTTTCTTGAATGAAAATGCTGTAGAGCCATTGTATTGACTCGTTTTTTTGTTTTTGCATGAATTTTTTGAACTCTTAATTTTAGAATTCACTGCAGACTATTTTGGAGTTCAGTTTTGGTGGCCTTGTCCAGATGATTGCCTTTACGTTCAAGGTCACAGCTTTGGATATTTCTAATGTTCCTTGTTTTCACATTTTATGTTAAGGAATATTGCATTTAGGAATTCTTTAATACAATTTCGTCAAGTGTCTTACATTAAATTAGTGAAAATAATTTTTTTTGGATTTTGAAAAAATAACAACAACAAAAATCATAAGATATGACTACCACCAATAAATCGGGAAAATATAAACAATTGTAAGAATTTATGACTTTCTATCTTATCCTTGAACCTAAATTAAATTCATTTTACTACAATAATTAAATAATAATTTGTATTGGAAAAACAGTTGAAAATCAGATTTAAGTTGTTGTTAGTACTGATTGGATATTCAATTACTGAAATACAAAAACCGCTGCACCTAAAAAAAAACAGTAAACACATTTTTTAGCCCAAAAACGCCTGCAGAATAATAACGTTGAAAAACATGTGTCTTCGCTAGAAATGAAATAATTTCTTTGTGTCCTTGGTCCTACTTAATACCAACACTGGAGTAAACTTAGCAATAAAGTAAAATAAAATATCTTCAAATTTAAAAATCTGGAAGTGTAATATCAACTGATGTTTAAAACAAACAACAGAAGTGAAAATAACTCACAACAGCACATTAATGGTCGAAGGATACGGTTTTTGGAAGATTGTGCAAAGGGGTTCAGGATATTAATTCAGTAATACCTAAGCCTCGGAGTAATAAAAAAAACAATGGTAAGCCGTGTTTTTTATTCATATATTTACGCGAAAACATTTCGACTCATAAAATATAAAATCAATTAATAAAAATTGTTAAAACAAATTGTCGCTAATATAAAATTTGACCACGTTGGTTTGCTGCCACCTCCTTCATAGCGGCAAACCAAGGTCCAATTTTGGTGTTTTCTAAGCAATCCTTAAATGCCTGACAACCCTCCATACTGTTTAGTATTCCAAACACTGAAATGTCGGCCAAATTAGGTTCGCTACCACCCAAGAATCGCGTCTTCTTCTTCTCAATGGCCGCCATCCATTTATCGCAGGCGTCATAAATGTGTGAACGAACATCATCGCTCAAACCATGTCGCTTCTTTAGCCGCTTGCTGATCATGTACATGGCAAAGGCACCGACATAAACCATCATGTTGCGCTCCCACGATGGAAAATGCATGTTCCACTCACCTGCATCAGAGAACCACTCGAATGTTTGCAGGGCTTCCTCCTTGGTCCTGTAAACATTTGGTGATATAAGATGGACAAGGTGAGCATCCGCCCAGGAGCGCCATTTTCGCTCTTCCCTAAAAGAAAACAATAATTATATCTGTATAACTCGCTGATGGTGAAAAACTTACTCCATGCTCTCTTTAGTCACACCCCTCGGTATGTTATCATGATACATCAGGAAGTATTTGTTCATTATATCGGCCTGCTTCTTGCCATCATCATCTACATAAGTCATCAGCGGGTAGAATGACGCCAACTCGTCCACGCTGTACTCCATGTCAGCCAAATGGCTGGCTATTGTCGATATAATCATGCTGGAGTCCGTCAATTGCAGATATTTGCCATCTTTTGTCTTTACCAGCATCAGCGGCACTTTCTTGTATTGCGTCCATTTAAGACTTTGTCGCAAAACTGCATCCACTTCGACAACAGAGTACGACAACCCTTTAGTGTCCAAAAATGCTCGTACTTTACAGCAGAACGGGCACGTTTGAAACTGAAACAGCACCAACTCAAGTCCTGAATTGTCCTTTGGATTAACGATTTTACGGCTGATTTTCACATCGGGAAAGTTATCAATGACTATCGGTTTCACACTTTGATTGACCAGATGTTGTTTGGTGCGTTCGGCCGTCAAGAATTGATAGCCAGCGTAGCCGGTACCGACGAAGGCACCAATTCCCAGGCCGGTAAGTGTTAAGCGCAAAGCACTCGGCGATCGTTTAACTTTGGTGGCCAAACTTCGGGAAACAATTGTGACAGGTGCACGCGTCCGATTTGTAATTGTGCACAACAGTGGAGCCCGTAACGCCGTGCACACTTTAAGAGCTGACATTTCTTGCAATACTTTTATTTATCACTTAACAAATAAAAACTTGTGCAGATGAAAATAAATGAAAATTATTATTGTGAAATAATTGTCATTACTTTTTAGGTTATGTGTGCACTTTGTCCGAGAGCGCCATCTGTAAGAATTTAATATAAGAACATTTTCGAACTAATTTTTAGATGCATACTTTTATATATATATCAAAAATAAAAAGTAATCTGTCAAAAGTGGGAAACTTGACAAAGAGCAGCAAAACGTTGAGAAGTAAACGGTTTATTCAAAAAAGACGCTCCACCAAACACTTGAAAGAAGCCGCAAAAATGGATCAAAAAGCTCCCGATCTTGAAGATATACCATTCCTAGTGAGAAATGTTCCATCAGAAATCCGAAAGGAAGTCACTGAGTTGTCGGCAAAGATTATTTGCCACCCGTCCTATGGAGATCCGTAAGTAAAAAGCTGCTAATGTGGCGGTGCAATATTTGACCATTTTCTCGCTATAGCTGTCACATTTGGACTCATGAAGACTTTGAATTGGGCGCCCCACTTGGTCGCGGCAAATTTGGCCGCGCATACATTGCACGCGAGCGCATCACTGGCTACTTAGTTGCAATGAAGATTATGTTTAAATCGGAACTGAAGAAAGGACACGTCGAGAAGCAGGTGTTGCGTGAAATTGAGATCCAGTCGCGTCTAAAGTAAGTTGAACCTCATTAACAGCACTTGCTGACTCTAACTAACTAATTCATACAGGCACCCAAATATATTGCGTCTTCTCACTTGGTTCCACGACGACACCCGCATTTATCTGGCTCTTGAACTAGCATCCGAAGGAGAATTGTACAAGCATCTCAAGAACTCGCCGAACGGTCGCTTTCCCGAGCATCGCGCTGCCAAATACACATACCAGGTGGCGGACGCGCTCAACTATTGCCACTCAATGAATGTCATCCATCGCGATCTAAAGCCGGAGAATATTTTGCTCACCGCCGACGATAATGTCAAGCTGGCCGATTTCGGGTGGTCAGCTCACACGCCGTCCAACAAACGCAAAACCATGTGCGGCACATTGGACTACCTGCCGCCAGAGATGGTCAACGGCAAGGCATACGATGACACTGTGGACCAGTGGTGCTTGGGCATTCTGTGCTACGAGTTTCTTGTCGGTTGTCCGCCATTTGAGGCGCCAGATACGGAACAAACTTACGAGAAAATTCGACGTCTACAAATTAAGTATCCATCGTATTTGTCGGTGGGCTCAAAGGATTTAATCTCTCGACTGCTGCGTCAGCCTAGCAATGCGCGTATCACGCTGTTGGATGTTATGAAGCATCCGTGGGTAGTAGAGAAAATGAAGTTAAAGATGTAATGAGATTTTTTTATACAGAATATTAAGTAAATTTTGAGAAAATAACATTTATTTGTTTGAATGTTAATTCGAAAAATTTCGTTTCGAAAACGATTATTTTTTGACAGATGCTCATTAAAAACATTTCTTATGCATAAGTGAGACGAACACACATGATCGCCGTTCTGCGATTATAAGTAGACTTCGTTTATCTTTATTTTTGTTAAGGAAATTCAAATTGAATAGAACTTGTTTGGCTGAGAGATTATTCTCGCCAATCAGTACAAGATCAGAGGCGCTCGTCATTGCACCGTGTCAATTGACGCATCAACGTTTTGTGGTCGCGCAGTGTTTTGTTATACTCCCTTTAAAATCGTGCCTTGTCTTTCCACATCCAAAATGTCATTTTCCGTGTGTGCTCGACAGATCTTCACTAGTTTTCGTCTTAACGCGAGAACCCAACAAGTGACCAAGGTAAGCATCAACAATTTATTCTCAACAATAATTCCACCGACATAACCTCAAACGGTTGCGCAAGGTGCCTGGCCGCTTCTATTCCTTATGGCTTATGGAATTCAGGATTGATTTGCAAACTTGACCCTCCTTTGAATTTTGCAGCCTATAAATGTATTCATTTGACCTATGCAACCTTCCACATACAATTAATTACATTACACTTGTGGCAATTTGATTTTAAGACTGGGATTAAACACCATAAAAATTGTTTAAAGAATTACTTATGTAATTACTGCAATAGATAAGATAACCTACACGGCTGTATCTGTGATTTGTGTACAAACACTTATTCAATTTGGACATTTAGGCGTAACAAGTCTATTAATATTCATTATTAAAGAATACAACGAAAATGGAATAAGAATATTTGCGCGTGCCGTGTCTAAACGGACGTCGCAAGAACCAAGAGTATGAAGTGAAAATAGTTCGATTCAATGGGAGTTATGTGGCCAAGTAGCTGCCTAACGACAAACCGCCAAGGTTAACAGCTGTTGATTGTGTTAGTGGTGTGGCGTGGAGTTTTTATTATGCAAATTAGAGAACATAAACATCTCATGTGGATTATTTTTTTAAACTGATTCCATTGCCTCAATTTTGAAGATTATTTCCTGTAGATACTCCACAAAGAAGACGAAAATATATACAAGCGCCGATGAAGCTGTGCATGATATTGCCGATGGCTCAAAGGTGTTGGTTGGTGGCTTTGGGCTCTGTGGCATCCCGGAAAAATTGATTGCGGCTGTAGAAAAGAAAGGTTCCAAGGATTTGACAGTTGTCTCCAACAATGCCGGTAAGTTATTTGTTTGAGTTCTTATCAGTTAAGCTTTATTTAATCATTAACTGATTTTAGGTGTTGATGATTGCGGTTTGGGGATTCTTTTGAGCAAGAAACGTTTGAAGCGCATTATTGCATCGTACGTGGGTGAAAACGCCGAGTTCGAGCGGCAGTATTTATCAGGAGAGCTAGAGGTTGAGCTGACACCACAAGGAACACTTGCTGAGCGAATTCGTGCTGGTGGTGCTGGCATTCCAGCCTTCTTTACCCCGACAGCATATGGCACATTAATTCAGGAGGGTGGCGCACCTATTAAGTACACCACCGATGGCAAGGTGGAGATTGCCAGCTCTCCTAAGCCGGTTCAAGAGTTCAACGGAAAGCCATACATCATGGAGGAGGGCATTACCGGTGATTTTGCTCTGATCAAAGCTCAAAAAGCTGATGAATTCGGCAACCTAATATTCAACAAGTCGGCAAGGAACTTTAATTCGCCCATTAGCAAGGCGGCCAAAGTGACTATTGCCGAGGTGGAGGAAATTGTACCAGTCGGAGAAATTGGACCAGATGATGTGCATGTTCCCGGCATTTTTGTGCATCGCATTATCTTGGGCAAAGATTATGAGAAGAGAATAGAACGGTTAAAGATTCGTGAGTCGGGCGATAAACAGTCAAGGGTAAAGGCAACCCCAGCGGCAAAATTGAGGGAGAGAATCGCCAGACGGGTTGCTCTTGAATTCCAAGACGGCATGTACGTTAATCTGGGAATAGGTATAGACTATGAAGAAATATTTGCTTCCAGCACACATTTTACTGTTTTACTTTTTAAAGGTATTCCTGTGTTGTCATCTAACTTTATTCCAAACAATGTAAATGTTATGCTGCAGTCAGAAAATGGAATTCTTGGATTAGGGCCATTTCCACTAAAGCAAGACGTTGATCCAGATTTAATCAACGCCGGAAAGGAAAGTGTCACTGTTGTTCCAGGTGCTTCGTATTTTGGCTCTGACGACAGTTTTGCTATGATTCGCGGTGGTCACATAAACGTCACTGTATTGGGAGCAATGGAAGTTTCTCAGTATGGTGATCTGGCGAACTGGATGATTCCGGTAAGCTTCAGGCTTAAGTTAAATGTTTGTAGTTTTAAAAATAAATATTGTTTGTAGGGAAAGATGGTTAAAGGAATGGGTGGAGCTATGGATCTAGTTTCTGCACCTGGCACAAAAGTCATAGTTACCATGGAGCATAACGCTAGAGACGGCAGTCCAAAGATTTTGTCAAAGTGCACATTGCCACTCACTGGAAAGACTTGCGTGGACATGATTATTACGGAGAAGGTAACATTGTTGGAGCGATTTGGTTTTGTAGGAAGAATATCCTAACATTGTGTTTTTTAGGCTGTATTTACTGTCGACAAAGAAAATGGATTGACACTCATTGAGATTGGAGAAGATGTTACCATTGAGGAAGTCATTACTTCAACCGGATGTGAATTTAACGTGGCTGACGACGTAAAGAAAATGAAGCAAGTCGAATAGACTCCTTTGAAATCGGGACGAATTTTGCATTTTTTTAAACTACTAGTTTATCATCATTGTTTTCTAAGATTAAATCTTCTGCAGGTATCTAGTTTTGTATGTGTTCCTTTATGTATGTTATCTCATAAAGTAGTAATCGATTTTTATCAACGCAAAGTAAATAAATATGATTATATTTAATTTTTTAACAATTAATAATTCTATTTATGTTAATTCTAAGTAAAATATGTTGAATAAGTTAATGGTGGTTAGTTTTAAATGTATTCCTAGTGAAGTTGGGACAATTGTTGCCTTTATTTTGTGTATGAAAATTTTATGATTATCTGCCGTATCCAATAAGTAGCGATTAGACTCCCATTGGTTAGGATAAAATCGTTCGCATCTGTTTAAAGTTCTGTGATTAACAAATCCATTGACAAATGAAAGAGAGAGTGATGACCTTTCTCTTGTTCCTACTGTCCCTGGCGTGATAACAATATTCATTTGGTAATGAAGAAAAAATCTTCGAGTTGCTACACAACTTTGTTGGGGCGTAAACCTGATAAGGTTTTTGAAAATGGGGGAGGTAACTGACACCCCTTTTTGATTAAAATTTACTATAAAAGCTCGTCATCTCAACGTATGCCCTTTATTTAAAAGTGTATTTTATAAAGTGATGTTGTGTACCAAAAAAAGTGCTGTGCTATAAACTCATCTCAAAAGGATTAAAGTGTTTTTGGATTAAAACTACCAGACATGAAGCTTATTCTGTGTATTGTGGCTTCATTGTCATGGAACTTTGTGCAATCTGAACCATTCGAGGACCAGTAGGATACTTGAATAAAATGTCGTTACCATAATTACAATAAAATTGTTTCTAGATCTAAACTAACATCGAATAATGGAAATTTAGTTATTGAATCGGCACTTAACCGAAACATATCAGTGCGTCTCAGAGGAAAGAGCTCCTTTCTAATAAATGATGTGACGATTCAAGAATTATTAAAATCAAACGGAGCTGAATCTGGCC
>JANSTS010004443.1:64084-81001 GCA_026546915.1 Sylvicola fuscatus | reverse complement strand
AAAAAAAAATTGTTATGAATAGGAAATGTAAATATGTGACACACGGCTGCAAATTTCAGTAATTTATACAGTTTTTAAAACAATATTGTGCACGTACGTCGTACAATGTTCGGGGAAAGAGCTCGCTAAAAATGTAAATAAACAACTAAATGCGGGGTAAAATTGCAGAAAAGTGACAACACATAAAGTCTTCGGCAATCATTCTTAACGAGATGAGCGCCACAGCTTCTGGTTTTAATAGCGAAAATACATTGTGTGTCCTTTTATGCGGATTACGTGAGGCGTGATTCACCGTACAACGAACCAGCCGACTACCCTGTACCCACCCTCTGTCATCAATATTTAAAATACGGCAATGCGAAACAACAATTACGGAGATTGAATTTATATTTTAGTTGATCGCACATAAAGTGAACATCCTTTAGCACACACAAGGAAGGACGACTCGTACGCAATCCATCCCCGTCATTATCGTCGCTAAACATTGCTGCTGCCACTCGCGTATAATTGCGTGGATTCCACACCCTACCACAGTTACAGGGTTAACAAAATACAAAAGGCGTCCCAATTGAGAACGCAACAGCCAACAAGTCCCATCAGATTCGTGTATTATATAACCACACACCCCAAACACACATTTGGTACAAGGGTTGTAAATGAATTAAAAGATTTTTTTAAGCTTTAATTTCAAACGACTAACAAATATGATTTTACCTTGTTAATTTATACGAAATATTTTATTGTATCTAATCATAAAAATAAACATTACAAAAAATGAAATACATAAACACTTTTGAAAGTGACTGACGCGACGTACTGAATCGTCAATTTTCATCAGCCCATACGTTTCATTAAACAACAATTCGAAATTTAATGGAACGCACAATTTCTGTATATGTCAGATGTATCATATAGCATATATTCTGATTTGAGATGACACACGAACTGATATGCCGTCAGCATATTCCAGTTGGCAAATGAATTGTATTAAATTAAAAATCAAATATAGATCCAAGTGCTTCATTGTATTGGATCTAATTTATTCAATCTGAAAACCACCCTCTACATACGCCAGGAATGTTATTTGTTGTATAAATTAATAAAGATAAATAATTTAATTGACTTCTCCTAATGCATTATGTAATGTTGGAAAATTGCAACATGAAAAGAAACTTTTAACTTATTATTATCATGTAGCAAGAAAGTATTAACGACAGTCGTAAGTAAGCGGTATACTGAAAAGTTGTTGTTCGAACTAGAAAAGATTTGAATATTCTTACGATTTTAAATATAGATTTGAATGTCTCTATCAAAATTCAATATCATTTCGTTAATGTCGTCAGAAATTGAAATCTATATATTTGACAAAGTGCCTTTAAGAAAATCCTTTTTCATTTCATTTTAGATTTGAAGGCATATCTGTGGCTGTGAGTGACTTCTCTACCGTTTTTCAAGAATATATAAATTTTTGGGACATGTTACATATTGCAATTCAAACTTTAGTTATTCGAAGTGTAACTTCCATCTTATTTTTTGGTTGAGATTTTTTTCCAAAATTGTAGTTTCTTTTTTTAATCATATTATCCCAAAGCTATAAACGATTAAACACAAGGCTCTTCATTTCTGTAGTATTTCAAATGTAATTGCGTGTGCCTCAACATTAACTATCGAAGCTCCTTCTCCTACAATAAGTCATTAGGTTAATAAAACTGTTCGAAACTATTCGTTTGATGTTTCTTAAATGTAATTAGAAGTTTGGTTATCTATTAAATTCTTACTCATTTAGAAAGAAGAATCCATTTATTTACCATCTGTATTTGATGTACTTAACTAAACGTTGATTAAGCATGTGAAGAATGTTTTAGAAAGCTTCATCAGCTAACCGCAGATCTCTTTACCATCACAATAATAATTCAATGTGCGATTCTTAGTCTATCAAGAAATGTAATTAATTGCTGTCACAGCAAAAATATAATAATTATGTTTAATCTTATGAATTTATTTACGTTATATGTAAACACGCTTTCATGTAATGCTGAATGATTAGTGTGAGGAGAAATAGGACCGACATCACTATACCTAGAACGTGTGAGCGGCCAGATCCACATATTTGTACATTTGCTTTAAATGTGAGCTTTTTATATAAGCACAATTCATCATCACCATAAAAGCACCCGAAGGCATTTCCCAGAAGCGCTTGTTACATTGAAATCTACTTGCCGACAAACCCTTCACCCAACCCAATTTTTTTTTTTTGTTTACTGGGTGTGTATCGTGTTCATTTTCGCTTAACTCATGTGGTGGCTGAGGCAAAATAAATGTAATCATGCTAGTGTATAATATGGGGTATCTGCATTTAATTTATCTAGGGTGTGTTGAAAGAGTTCATACATAGGTGGTGAAACGTCTGTTTTAGGATTTCTGGGTTTTGTCGCATAAATAATGCGTTTTTTGTTGATAAATACTAAAAAATATAGTTGAAATACTCCTGTAGTTTTTAGGGGTTTTGTTTAACACATGAACCAAAAATAACGAATTTACAAAACTTTGTTTCATAAAACATAAAATGCTTATTAAGAACCTAAACACATATTTTTCCTTATAATATTGAATCCTTTTTTACAATTCTCAATAAAAATGCTTCATTCTGCACATATTGTCCTGCAGCTTTACGCACTCCACTCGTATATCAAATATAGCCACAGCAAGTAAAACATATACATAAAAAAAAATTAATAAATTCGTGCGCCGGAAGACAAAAGCGTATACAATATCCGTTCACGATTTATTGAAGATTGATAGGAAACAATAAATTTAATCAATTCCAAGTTACAGCTTTTGGCGAAATATAGCAGTCGGTTCCGACCTCACACCTGTGACTGGCCCCAATTTACATGATAAAACTGTGGTTTTGTCGATAGGAGAAAAAGGACACGATGCGACGCGACGTCTTAAACAGACAAAGCTCTTTTCTTGAAGGATTTTTAACAGTATCAACATAGTTATCATTGTTATAATATTAATAATATTTCGAAAACAGTTAAATGCATCTATTTTGTATTAGGTAAAACTCATTGAAAAAATAAATGAATTAATTGAAGATCACTGATCACATATGAAGGACCTTTGAAGCTAGAACACCGATAATCCCATAACAAATTTTCGCAGCACGCTTTCTGGTGCACATCTTTGTGTCCCATAACAAAATAAAATGTAACGGCTCTATTAAATAAATGCGACTGGGAGACATTAAATCGATGGCGGGCGGCGCGAGACCATACACTTAAATACATTTTAAGGAATTAAATCCATTGACTGTCACGTTGGGTCGATGGGATTCAAGGCATTAAATCTATCTTGCCTCAAGTGTCGACGGACTGGCAGGCAATGAAGGACTGGCGCGCCACTTTAGGGTCTGCCATGTCATTTTTGTATGTGTGGGGATTTATGTCGGCTAGCGTATTGAAGAAGTCGTGTTGTTGTTTCTCGCTTTAAATGTTTGTTGATTTTATTTATATGCTACAAGGACAAATCGATTTCTGTCAAAGGAAAATAAAGGAAATGGCAGCAGACGAACAAGAAGAAATTTAACGTACACAACTTTTTTCTAAACAATTCTTCAGAAATATTAATATCCTTTTTCACGGAAGCCGAGCTGTGTAGATAATCAATGCTGTTTTGTCAGGAATACATTGAATATGAGCTGATTATATTGCCATCATTTCATTGTGAAGGATTTGTTTTGAATTTGATGATATTGGTTTGAAGACGCTCATCATGCAAGTCTGCAATTATGAATTTGTGATTGCAATTTATTATTGTGATAATAAATGGTTACGTTTTTGGTAACAGCAGGAAAGTTATCCTGATATAGGCTAATAATAGAATTTGTGCACGCCGGTTTTATGAACTCGATATAGAGCTATAATTAAATCTCATATTAATGCTTGCCTCTTGACATTTAGTGATGTGGATCGAACGCTTTGTAGCCATTGTTTGCAAAAGTCACGTTCTAACTCTGCGTGTGTGTCTTCTTGAGTACACTAGCTATTCACTGTGCATTGAAACGTGAAACAAAGTGTAGTTGATAAAAATTGTTTGGTTTTATTGGAAATAAAAATTTCTTACAAGAAAAATAAAAGTAATATAATTCAGGAAAGTTTGATAAGGATTTAAGTATTGACCTACATGACGGGTTCTTTACGCTATACTTCTTTTTTTTGTTATTGGTAAAATGCATTTTGTCACGTCACCGCCTCTCGAACGGTAGCAATTTTGATTTCCAACTATTCAAACAATGATTTAAACTGGGAACACAATTTAATTCGTAGCTATAAACCCAAAGTACATGCCGAGCATTATGACTTATGTAGAGAATGTCATCATTGCAGAGAATGCACACAGTGATAGCGCTTAGCTCAAAGTAATTTACTATTTAGCACTTTTCCATTGATGCTGACGACTACTCTGCCAGGCGGTGATCCGTTTGTGCAGACAGGAATGCTATTTCAGTTGCATCAAGTAAAATTTAATAAGCGCGTTTGGTTGCAATGCCGATGAATGAGGCGAATAGGTATCATGCCGCAGCGCCGCGGCTGGGCCAAATGGGGCGGGTCTCTGAGGCGCGCATCTCCTTTGTAATTGCTCCGTGTAAATTGTTTGTACATAAGGCATCAACGTCTTTTGGAGATCAAGTATGAGTAGTAAAAATATGTTGAAAATAAATTTAACAGAAACATTTTCGGTGTATGTGTATTGAGACTACCGGCAATGTAGTGAGTGGACTGTGGACAGTAATTCTATTTGTAAGTACGTGTGTTTGCTCCGCCTTTGATATATGCAAACAAAGCATCATGTCAGAGCCGACGTGAAACGAGGTAGAGCAATGTGTCGGCTTTTCATTTTTTTTCTGGTTCATGCTTTCCTCTATTCATGTTGAGAAGTCGTTTCAAAACTAATATATACATTCATTTTTGCTGTACAATCGATCAGTGTCAGCGTGTAATTTTACTGGCACCATAATATGTTATTATGGAAACATATAAACTTAAGCCTTTGTGTATTTATGAACCGCAAAAAAAAGTTATAGAGACGCGCCGCGCCGCGCCGCCTTGTAACAATTCAATTGTTATGGAAATTTTAGGGCATTTTTTCATTATAACACCGTCAAAATTAAACCTCTCGCGGGACTTTTATTGATCAAATTTACACAGCGACTACAATTAATTATGATAATAGTTGTTTCGTTATAAATTATTTAATAATTCCAATTCGAAACACTTCAACTCAACACAAAAAAGTGGTTGGATGCCTTTTGTTCCCGCCGATGTCTGCCCACTGCAGTGGATGAAATTTGATGGCAATTATATTGTAACAGGGTAGAATGAGTTTGCGAATGTATAATGAATCATGTACACAATTAACGGAATTTTATAGAATTGAGAACAAATAAAGTTAACAAGATTTCTATTATAAGATAAGAATAATTATCGAAATAAGTTGAGTAAAAAGAGAGAAAAAAAACGGGAAAAAATGTTAATTTTGCATCTAAAAGAAGTCATTACATTTACTAATTTGGTGAATCAACTACACAACATATTAATAAAAATCATAATAAAGATTAGAGAGAACACGTTTTCTGAAATGCTTATACAACAAATTAATTTATTTAACACGACTGCATTCCAGCATATTAGTCATGCATACGAGGGTATGTAGCTGGGTCCGCTGATCATAAGTAGAGAATATCGCACAAAACATAATGCTCAATCATCGGCAGCGATCGATGACAGTTGAAACGGATTCACCGAAACAAGAGCATACACACGGCGAGATTCAAGATAATTCAGATCTCACAAATCACAGCGCATTTAAATAAAAAATATTTGACTTCAAAGTAGGATTAAATAACTTCAATTAGAGACTACACAATTCAATCCATCAAACGTGTGTCCATTTCAAAAAGAAAAAAATGTTTGCTTGAACACAACAAGCACACTTCCCGGCTACTTTATTCTTTTTAATAACAGACCTTTTAAAAATCATGAGTATCAACTTATTCATTGTCAAATTCAATACAGCATTTTACCAAATGATACGAGTATATCAATCGGTAAACCTTTACAATCAAATGGACGCCATTCATCGAAGTCAGAGCCGCGGAAGAAAACAAACCACGAATATGTTGAGTAACAACAAAAAAAACAGAAACCGCGTTTGTTGTAAGGCGATAAATCTGAAGCTTTAGACGCAGGCAACTTCTTGTTAAAATGTTTTGGAAATATCTTAATAACATATAAATATTTAGCCAATGAATTAAAAGCAACGCAAAAACTCTCTGCAAAAAACGTCCTTGCTTAATATAAACACAGCAAATATGCCACATTAAATCAAGCATGCTCAAGTTTTTTAAAACATTGATGGCAATAATTCAAGAGGATTAAATTCGAAAATGAAGTTCCAAAACAAATGTAAATACAAACATAAAGACCATACACACAATTATGATACATAAGCCGATCATTGGATTACACTTTCATACATAGGCTGCATATTACACTACAAAAGGAGCCGGCTGCCATGCCAGTGGCAAATTTTACAAAACATGAAAGGTTCCGAATGACCGGAGATTAAAAAGCTCCCAGGCCTTTATCACACAGTCATTTGCAGTCATTTAATCTAAAAAGACATTTCACTTGTATAGCCTTTTAACCCTTTACAAAAGTCTCAGGGTTAGATATGTATAATGTACATACATATATGTGTGAGTGAATATTTATGCAACATTACAGAATGTCAATTGCCCAACATCGAATACTGAAAAAAAGTGTCAAACGTTTCGGTAAACGCGATGTTCTTTTTTTTCGCATAATTCAGCGATTTTATCATCGCGGACAAAGTTCTTGCGAATTAATTCAACATTTAAGCTTGTATGGGGTCGTTTATGAGTGAAGCACTTACACCGGTCCAAAGGGATCACGTTTTTATTGTACTGACATGAAACATGATACTAAAATGCACAGAAATTAAAAATTTAGATTGTTTTTTTTTTTTTTTGGATTTAATTATGTATTAAATATTAAATGAAATACAAAAAAACGAAAAAAAACAAGTAGAAGTATAAATATAATACTGAATGAAATACGGTTTGGAGGATACATGGTAATATCCAAAGAATTATAAAACCGTAGAAATTGGGGACTTAATATGCCTTAAAAAGTAAGCTGGTAAATCTTTAAATTAACAAGGCTACATAGTAAACGTCCAAGGTGAAAGAAACAGGACATAAGCAGGACTGTACCCGAGAAAAGCTGACGTTTCAGGAAGATATAAATAAACTGCCCACTAAAATTGCATTACCTTACTAATTGCATCTCAAGTTGTCATCAGTTCTTTCCAAACTAGTTTAGAAATAACACAATTTCAACCTTTGTTTAGACTTAAGAGCTTACCTGTAAATAGAAAACAAAATTTATTAATTAATTGCATATAAAATAAGTGCAAATGTAAAAAATATTTATTTGAAATTACGAACTATGTATCATCGTTTGTCTGAAAACATCTATTTACAAAAATTGGTATTATTTAATTGTAATATAATTTTTCATATTGCGAGGTAGATGAGATAGCTCCTGCCTTTTGTTTTAAAAGTTTAAAATTAAATGAGGAATTTCGTTCTTTAAAAATGTTTGATTAATAATTTTGCGAATTCCAATATTAAATATTAATGCTCACTCGATCAACATCAAGGCTCAATTTAATTATATGAACAATCAAAGCGTATCCACGTGACACACACGTTGCGCCATTGAAAACATCGCCATTTAAAATAATTTAATAACATACATCGTTAATTAACATTTAGGAAAGCAAAGAATTTTCATTCATGCAGCATAGAGCGGTTCGTGGTTTACCTGTGCTCCTCCACATCAAGTATTTAACAGCGAATAGCGACTACATAGTTCACCATCTTCGACATACTTATTACTTATGTGTATAATTAGACGTGAAGTATGTAAATGCATATATGGCAGAGAACACCAACTGCTCCTCATTCCCTTGCACGCGAGCACATGTACATATGTATTTTACAAGTTGTAAGTTATCGCACATCGCGCACATTAGTTAAACTTTAGTCACATGGTTTGGATATAATTTTTTTTGTTGCATATACCATATATTAGGAAAATGTGTATATTCCTAAGCAAGAATTCAACTGAAGTAGCAACAACACTCAATTAAAACCCCATTGAGTATGATGAAGCCACTCACGTACTACGTGGAACTTCATCTCCACGCGATGTTTGTGTTTGGGTTTTGGTGCAAATTGTCTTCTTATTGTGTTCCTTGAAGTAATACTAGGAGTTGAACATTATAAGACAACTTGAATAAACTTCTTCAGAATTCAAGGGGTGTCAACCTGCTTCTAGGAAAATTACCGGTTTAATGTTTAATGCGTGAATATATGATTATAATGGAGACAGAAACGAGATTTGCGTCATTTATTAAATAGAACAATGCACTGTTTGTAGTCACTTGTGTCAATAATTGAAACAGAAGAGTGTGCCTGTTTGATCAACCCCCTAATGCCACGAAAGACACTGCGATATGCATTTTTGTGACTTCCCCATATGCTTGAAGCTTTGAAAGCTTTTAAACAAGAACACTTGTATGAGTTCTGATTGCTATTAATATTGTATATATTATTGTATTGTAAATAAATAAATACAATATACTTGTTTTCAACTGCATAAGCAGCACATATATAGACAATATTATGTCTCCGATGACTGCCAAGGGGATTTATTTGAGTCAACGGCACCATCAAGTCAATATTAGACCGACTTAAAATGCAAATTGAGTCTAATATTACCAATAAAGTCAGAAAAATTACTCTTCGTGTGTAAATTGATTCCAATAAAATGGTAAAAATGGTCAGAAACAAAAAGAGACGTTAAAATACCCAAGTAATATATTATGTTTGGCTTTACATAAAATTTGAGATCAGCAAACAGCTACTTACCCCTTAGAGGGTGTTATATTTATTTTAATGAAATTGATATTTTCGTTTCATATGATTCGAATGTAACATAATGGCCATAAATATTATTATTTGTTTTGAAAATTAATTTGTATAAATGTCTTAAGATTTGGACACAAAACCATGACACACGCAAGAAAACGTTCAACCACAATTTATTGTCAAGCCTAATGGTAAGAACCCTAATTTAATTACACATAAGAATGTTTTCTTGTATATATTCAACAAATAAACCTTATACAAGGATCACGATTTGTTTAAAGTTGTCGACGATACATATATTCTATCTGGTTTTGAAAAATGTTTTCTAAATATTGATAATTTGTGGTTATTAAGATCGTTCAAGTGAAATAACTAAATCAAATGTCAAGTAAAGCTGTGTAAAATTGAAACAGAAAAACAAGTAAACTTTATAGAAGCCACATGAATTTCACCATCGCATATTAACAGTGGGGGTTCACAATGAAATTTATTTGGGGTTGTTACATGTGCGTGTGACGCATTTAATAAACATACTTTGCTAACCATACGGTTTATGCAGTAAATACATGTCCAACTGCTATGTCTTGACGTCATGATTAAAGGTTGGGAACCACCAAAATGATTGAGCATCAAGTGTTCGTAAGTTGTAGAACTGTGGGAAAGTATATTTGTTCCAGAATAAGCATGATGAATTAGGACAGCAGTCATATCCTATCGAAAAATGCCTCATGAGAAAGGGTGAAATATTACAGGGCAAGATATATGGTTATATTTGGACAGACTTTGAGTGTGTGAGTAAGGACACAATTGGTGGACAATTCTACTAATTTCGGTATTAAGGGTCATCTATTTTGGGTAAATTTTTATTGACATTTTGGTTGATAGTGTGATTCACGACGAAATAAAAATAATAATAATCATAAAAGGAAGTATTGAATAAAACTTACAATGCATACAATTTACGAACGCACTTAAAGATAGAAAACGTTTTATAAACAAGACATTTGCCGTAAATCAAAAAATTGACAATTACACTTGATGTATCGAAAACAAAAATAATAAATATGCAATTCGTACAACTTTATGGTAAAAAACATTTCTGCAATGCACCCGTACTTGCAATCTATACCTAACTACATCGGTGACTTATTTTATCAGCCTCTTAATCAAAGCCGATATTTCTATAACGATTGCATTTTTTCACTTGCAATTGGTAAACGCAGTCGGACAGCAACAACAACAACAGCACCGTGTGTAGTAGCAAAGGAAACTGGAAACAGCGTGAATATAAATCAATACGGCGGACGTCAACAATGCGAAATAATGCAAATGAATTGTGTACATATGCTGGTAGTTAAAGGTGGAGACAACACGAGGATGGGCGCGAATCGCTGCTAAACATACAGCCATATCCATAGCGATCGCGTCTGCATACACTACAAGCAGTAAGAAATTAGTATGCTAACAGAGGAGCGTATGCTGAGAGTAACAGGCGAATTAACACACCCGAGCCCTTCGATCTTTAGGGAATTTACATACATGCAGAGCAAAACGATACGAAACACGCGCGACATCAAATAACATCAACCGACGCGACGCTGGGAATTGGGAGTCTATATTGGATATCGTAATAACTAGAAACAGCAGGAGAGTGCACGCCAAGATTAAAAGCCTGAATTGATGTGTATACATGTGAGCTTCCCCATCAACAAATGTTTACAGACGATATGGAAACAACAAGTGCAAACATCTATACCTATGCTACTATGTATGACGCGACGACTTGTAACCTAATCGTGTACACACAGTTATACAAGCGCTTTTGAGTACATTCAGTAAACGCTTCTGAATGGCGGTCGGGACTTTTGCATAAGCACCAAAGCAAATGCGTCTTCTGCCATATAAACTCGTACTTTTGTGCTCTTAAATGCATATCTTAACTTTATAATGCAATCAACTGTGTCGACATATATATTAATTGGCTTACAAATGAACTGACACCCGTTTATTATGTTTCGTTAGCATTCTTCCGCCAATTCGCCGATTTAACGCACACTGAAGCGACTCCTATGTTCAACGAATAAATGTGTTTTATAATCCAAGGAGTGCAGCAGATTTGCTGTTAACTCATTCGCATTTACAAACGTTTGACAACCCCCTCAACAACATAAATACATGTATATGTGTAAGCACACATTGCACATGTCACAAAAGAACCGCCTATACTTCATGTTTCGACACGGCTTAAGATTAGGAACGCGAAAAAACGCGCGATTTCCACCGCAGTGACAAGCTGGTAAAAACACGAGGTGGACGAGACTACTACGACAAAGGTAAGGAAGGAGTGTTGTTGTAATGTGTTTTTTTTTGTATTTTGTTCGTGCATAAATATTTATGACACTTACCAATTTATTACGCGCCACAATTTAAGTGTGAGACGTGAGGATTAACAATATGACTTGAGTAGTGTGGATAGTAGCAGAGCTAATCAGGTGCAAGGGAAATCGCTTCACGCGAATGTCGAATCGATTTGACTTATTTCAAATTAAATTATGGTTATTGCCGTTTATATTTAACATCTTACTTTCAGCTTAATTTGTACAATAAAGGTGAGGATATTTATATAGTTAGGTACGAAGTTAATTTAGGTTAATTCCGACAGCAATCTGGAATATTTGTAAATTTATGATTTAAAGTGTGATAATTTAATTACAATAAAGATGTTTTAAGTATATTTATATATAGCAGGTGAATAACTTGAGTGTCCTACCGATTACAGAAGCCATAAAGTTAAACCGTATTTATCTCTTACTACACAAGTCTTTATAGAATAAATAGAAACACATGACATAAACTTAAGATGTACCAGTTAAGCAAGTACGTAAAGATAATGTGCACGTTATTTGCCTGCAGTCAGATGAAACAATCCGCACATTTATGTAAGTCCTTCTGTGCATATGAACATACTTGATGTGCACATTAAAGAGGAAACAAGCAGCACCCACGCAAACTTGATGTAACAAATGCTCAAACAGGGTTTGAATGCAGATTGTCGTCTAAAAGCTTCTATACATATTTTCTGCATTCAAGACAACAGCATCTTGTACAATTTGACGTGTGCTAAGATGTGTTTATATTGTGACGGTTTACTTCAACGCATTCCTTAGAAGTTTACAATTTATTATCAAAATTTGCACGTCTGAACCTGAATTATCCTTTTATTCCTTCTCAAATTTCTATATCGTTTTAATGTGGCTATTTGATTTAACCATCTCATAAAAGACAAACAAGAACAATAAATAAGTAACATATAACTGTATACATATACATTCTAAAGCCGCATATAGAGTTTGAAAGTTCAAATGAATTGACCACATAGCAAGCAGAACTTTCAGTGAAAGAAATGTGTATGATCGCAACCACAAATGGGCGAGTCCATATACGTTATTCGGCATAATAGCGAAATACACTCATTTAAACACTTCCCTTAAAGTATTAGCGTTTGTATTTTAATTAAAATTTAACAATTAAGACTTAAGATTTCATTACATTGTTTGCATACGCAAAAGTAGTCAGATTGTTTGAGTGTAGTGGTCAGTATTTATAGTATACATAAATGATGTATAGAAATCGGGAATAGAAATATCACAAAGAAAGGAACAAGGTCGAGGTGGATAAAAAAAAGCTGTATAGATCGCCCGCATAATAAATAATAGTTGATGTCCTTTTCTCAAACAAGTTGATCTACCCGGTAAATAACCACAAAATAATCAAACACAGCAATTTCCTGCCGACACTTCATGCCAAGGCACGCGTGAGTAACCAAATAATACAACATATTCTCAGTATAAACATATATAGTTATATAAAGCATAGATGAGTATATAAAATACCAACGCTCGTTTGATTTATTTTCATCGGCCTGTATATATTTAAGCGTGTACTGACAGCCTAAGCGATTCCTTGAGACATGAGATGTGGTTCGATGAATGCACATACTTTATATACTCGTGAGCTATGTATGCATATACAAACACGTATATATTGATCAGCCATTCACATTTCACAATCAACTATCTGATTCCGTGAATGTAGGGGTTCACCTGTGAGGGTGAAAGCTTTTGATTGTTTAAGGATTTCCTGGCAATTAATCAGACGCACATTATCGCCTGATATTTCTTTAACATGTTTTTCGTGACCAAGATAATGAAGCTCTTTAAATAAATTATCGACAGTTATCAATCACTGCATGTTGAAGTTGGTTTTTAAGTGAATCTTGAAATAAAATTAATTGGATATAAGGTCAAATTTGTGATTTATTGAATGGGTTTCTTCTATTATAATGAAATGGACAAATCGAATAATTAATTGATACAATTGGAATAAATGTGTATGTGAAATGAATTGGCAAATACAATCGTTCACTTGATATACGCGTGTGGGCAGCATATAATCTGCAATACATACTAGTTGTTATGTAAATAAACACTACTGGTATATTGTTGTTTGAAACCAATTAATAACAAACATCAAAGTGTGACGTTGACATCATAAATCATAATGAACTTGATGTCGTTATTTGAATGATGGAACAACAATGGATTCAACAATATTGTTATTGTGTCGTTATATGTGTATATAATTGTATGCGAGCATCCAAATCTATTTTTGACCTTTTGTATTTGCAGCAATCCTTTTTATTTTGTTGATTAATGTAAATCATAACGAATTCCAAATTCAAAGAATCAGTGGAACCATTTTTTAAATGAACACTTTAACCGTTTGAGAAATCTCGATTAGTTCTCAAACAATATTCACAACAAAAGAAATACATAAAACTTTTAGCGAATAATAACATCATCCATTCGAACCCCCGAAACTGCTATTTCGATGTTAACAGAAGGAAAGCTTTTTCCACTAAATATGTATTTGTGTTACCGTTGCAAATGGCGTCAGTTTATTGCCATTATCTGCATCGTTTCATCTCTGACGGTAAAGGAAAGTAGGGATCAGCGAATTAGTGTGAGCCCCACCAACAAAAAAACATTCCATTCCATTATCTGTTAACGATCTCAGCTCAAGCGCAAGCTTTACCAGATGCCCTTAAAGCTTACATATATAGAATATAAATACATACTCTTTTATTGAACGCAATGTTAACGAGTCCTATGCTACGTCGCACAAATTAGCCCTTATTCCAGCGTTATACGTTTAATTTATACTTTTAGCCAAAAATTCACGTTTGGATGTAAGTTGAAGCTGATTTTAACACGAATTGGTAATGAACAAATATTCAAAAGGAAAAGTGTTTTACTATCGCAGATGCTAATTCACGTATGAATATTATCATGTATGATGTAGGTAGTAACAAAAAAATTTGACATTCAATGAATTTGATAATTGAATTTGACATATTTCTTCTGTGTATGTGGAGCAGATAAAGTCCCGGAGTAAATAAAATTTACAATTACAATATTGGTACATATATGAGTGTACATGCAAGAAGAAACTAATGTCATTAAATGTGACAGCATCAAAACGAATCAAATTTTGTTGAACGAAAAAAATGGCGCTTTCAATTAACGACACTTATGTCGCTCCGTCAGCGAGCTTGACGTTGATTGCTGCAGTATTGTATCGCGTTCGGGGGTGATAGAAATGTTGTAATAAAAACTTCAATAGTGACTAATTGAAAACATTCATACAGCTACATTAGTGCACGGAAATCGTCATAAAAGCGCATACAAAGACGCAGGATTTTTCCATATTTTGTAGTATTTGTCGTTGAGTGCTTTTTATGCTTCATCCCTTTTGACCATATTGCGTGTACAGCTAGTAAAAGTGTTTAGTTTCCCAGTTATGGCGTATTCAATAATAATCTAACAATCGTAAGTATGATTGTCTTTGCGTAACAATTTGTTGCTGAAGCAAATTAACAATTTAATACAAAAGCATTACCCTAAATTGTTTCCTTAATAAATAATTGAATAAAGCCTCTTTAATCCGAACTCATGTATACACAGGAAGTTTCCAATAAATAATCAAGCATTGGATTTCCATTCAGGTTAGATGTTGGGGTCAAGCGAAATAGAGATGTTGCAAATATACGGAAGTTGGAATGCAGTTGAACTAAACAGGAATTAATTAATAACAAAATGGCGCAATTAATTTAAATATAAACAAGTCGTTATCTTTTTGGCAGATAATCACCGAAGCATAAAAGATAAAATCGATTAAGTCGCGCTAAAAAATTGCCTTTTGTATATTTTCCCTATGCACTGTTAGCACCCCCCAGTGGGTCACAGCATTTTCATGGATTAATCTATATATCAAAATTTTATAATGCAACGTCAAAATAAATATGGGCACTAAAGAAATACAAATCCGCCAACCAATAAACATGGAATAATACAAGTAGCGTGTTCAGCCGACCAATAACATTCACAGGTAGGTGTTACTGTCCATGTGAACGAAGGCCGTGCTTCAGTCTGAAGATTATAAATTCACCGACTGCCAAAGGAGCAGTTTGGTACGCGCTTTTATCAATAGATTTAGAATAATCCATTTTATCGTATGATTGGAATTTTTAATGAGATAAATAAATCATTGATAACTGAATGAAGTTGTTGAATATTGGTTAAAGCTGTGGAATAATAATTAGTTTGCGGAAGGTGGCCGCCCTCCTCCTGTTACACATAAATCAGTGGAAATGCTTCAAAACTTTTTAATATAAGCGCGGTACATTTGTCATTTCAATTTTCATTATAATGATTTTATTTGAAGCCGCGACATGATGCTGCAATTGCGCGTTCGGTAGTGGGTCACGAGGCAAAGATACAGTAGTACTTATGTGAAAAAAGTGAATCAACGTTGGGTCGCCCAGTCGCCTTTTAAAGAGGAGGAAAATATACAATAAAACTGATGCCGCTTAAGAGATAACGAACGCCCGACCGGAGAAATTATTAGTTTGATAATCGCTTTAATCTACATGAGCAATAATCATTGAGCATGCCGAGCATTTGTCCAAATTCAGGCTGACTAAGCATAATCTGTCTGAAACGGTTACTGCGGCTTTGATTCAAGAGGCTATGCTGATAATGTTAATCCACATTTGATTTAAAAAATTTAGCATCATTTGACAGAAATTCTTTGAACCGTCTTAATACACTTTGATTACTTATTGCTCAATACCATACATCGATTCTTTCATCTCTTTCTGATGAATTATCTGACTTTAGTATCGATACCAGCATCACTAACAAAACACTAATTCAACATAGGAAAACCGATACTCTCCAAGGATTTAGTCTGTCATAATATTATGACGAGGGTTCCATGCACACAGCTTACAGGTACGAGTGACTGTCTATACATGTAGGCAAGCATTGAAATGTATGCATATTTCGCCAAAGACAAACGATGCAAGCCAGTCACGATTGAATAAGCCAAAAAGATTACAGCATGCCGCGACGCGTCGATTTAAAGTTCGGAAATGTGCGGAGAAGCATTCTTGAAAATAAACATCTCATTAGAATCGTGACCGGCATCGTGGACTCAGAGCAACATCGAGCAACATTCACGTCGTCGTCACTTTACTCCATCGAAATAAGTAAATGAAGAATTTGCAAAACTTGTGTGATGTGCCTCGTAAAAAAAAGAAGGATTAAACGAATTCACTGCGCAGCCACCTAATTACTTTCATCACGAAAAAAGAGCATAATTTTAATTAAAGTTTGCTCTAACAGTCTTCCATGATAAATGGCTGGATGCACTCCGTCCTGATTACAATATGGTCTGCATTCACTTCTAGAAGCAGCCATGAATGCATCCACAATTATCTCATAAAATAAAAGTAATAATCAGTTACTGACTCCCCGGGATAAAGTAAAGATATG
>JANSTS010004443.1:49569-63984 GCA_026546915.1 Sylvicola fuscatus | reverse complement strand
CATAAAATAAAAGTAATAATCAGTTACTGACTCCCCGGGATAAAGTAAAGATATGATGCATGGCGTCGACGTCTTTATATACAGCACAAAAATATAGAGAATGACGAAAAACGTAACTATAGCATTTACATGAATTCCACAAGCAAGACATCTCTTTTCTTCGAAATAAATCAATATTAAGAGATGCTCATATTTCCGTTAAAACATGCATTATTTTAAGATGTTTAGTGATTTCATTTAATACAATTTTTACAACCAAATGTATGAGAAAAACTATAAGCTGGCATTTATTTTAATACAATAAAAATTCTTTAGTCATAGTCAAGCCATATTCAAAATATTAAAACATATAATATGCATTCTTATATCCGCATCATAAAAATTTCTTCTTAACTGGCAAACTGGATATGTGTAGAAATTTAATATTTTCTTTTCTTCATATTATGCATATTATGGGGCATGAGTGCATCCGTTTGATAAAATCTTTGTTCATTTTTTTTATATACGATACGATACGTATATGTTCAGTGTACATTCTGCATGGCTCGTTCTACGCTAAAAGTATTTAGTACATTGTAGAAGCGCGCATATTCTCACAATCTCGTCACTGCGCCTCTAACGGACGAGTTTAGTGCATATTAAATTCTAAGAAAGGCAGACGATAAATATAATGATAGGAGATTGTCCAAGTCATATAAATTACTACCCTTAAGTGCTACGATTCAAGTTAAATGGAATTGAATCGAATCGGACGCTTTTATCATATTCGTTTAAAATTGTTTTATCAAAAAGATAAGAAAACTGAAGGGCATTAATCAAATTGCATTTTTATAAAATTTTAATGTAGAAAGAATTATACTCTTCGAAACAATGTATAAAAAACAATTTGTTATATTTTTACTCTACAGAAAATCTTAATAGTTATCCGCTGAAATCGTCGATTAAACGAAATTTCGTGAATTAGGCAAGTTAGCAAAGCTGGAATCTCGAAATCGATTTTTAAAAGGTTTAAATACTTGAGAAGCATATTCTAAAAATCAACATCGTAACTAATAGAATTTCTGAAGAACCATAAAACATTGACTAATCTCCATAAATAGTTTGACACATTGCTCTAAAATAAAATTAAACTGTTAATCATGACTTCATCAACATGACTCCTTAACAAAAACGTCTTATCGCTTTATAATACAAGCAAAAGTATTTTTCAAATGTTTAGCTACCAAAACTTATCATACGCGTGTAGACTAAATAAAGATACCAAAAATGACGCGCTTCATCAGACAGGCTGTCACGAACTTTATAATAAGCTGAAAACATGGTATGACGATTTTGCCATACTCTCGCATATTGCGAGACCTTAAGTCCATCACATTTTGTATGTCGTAAAAGGGATACACGCACCGACAACGCAAGATAATGATCCGAAGATCGGGTTGAGCATGAAGCGAGAAATGGTTTGCCGCAAAAGATAAACGTATGGAGTATGGTAGACCTTAAAGTGTGCGTATACGGAATGAAGGACGTTAAGCTCATTGTAAAGTTGCCGAAGCATATACGAATAGAAGCCTTCAAGGTTGCCAGAGGACGCATTGGCTGGATTGTACATTTTTGAAATAAATAATAGCTAATAAAAGCATGGGAAAAAGCACGGATTGGCAGGCCACTATAGAAGCTTGCAAATTGTCTTTATGTGGCGTGCTGAAAAGCCGTGAAATAAGGGATGTAATCGCATAGGTACGACGCGACGTGGCAAATCAGTTTGGATCGACAAAATGTCATAAATGAAAATTGGCTGGAATGCTGGAAATATATAAGGATTTAATTTTTAATTTTTAAATTTACTATATCGATTCCATACGAGTTGACAATAAGGACTTATGCTTTTATATTTAAACAAAATTATGTTAGTGCAACAATAAGGACTTACAAATTTGTACATAATTTTACGCTTCACGGTACACTCAGGAATATTCCTGCACAATAAATACAATACAGACTGCTGGGTTCTATTATTTACCGACTCAAGGATACAGGATGGGAGGAGGTTGGGTTAGTCAATACAAAATATTTCTGACACGCAATGAAAAAAGGCGTTTTTTTTACTGCGAGACTCACTTCATCTTCTTCTTCGTCGTCATCTCATTTAAGGGTTTCTGCTTTTGTTTTAAGGGTAAAAGGCTGTCGAAAGCACACAATAAATAAGTATTTCATTTGAAGAGGAATCCTTCAATTCTTTGCTCTATAAACACTCGCGGATGATTGAGTCTACACACAACTTCGTGCCGATGCGATGCTTTTGTAGTAAATATGTACCACATTGTGTGGTTAAGGTATCTGATATACAGAGACGATATAAGGAGAATAAACCCAATGAAATAATAAATTGACATGCAAGAGTGGCACAAGTAAACGAGCGTGTGGTAACGTAAAATATATAAACAGTCACTTGGTTTGTTGATATATATGGAAGTTTGGAAACAAAAAAGAACGACTTCAGCAGTACAAAGAATTTCGACTTGAAAGGCAGACTTCATTTCTTAGTACGGTATTTTGATTTGACTTTCTGATATATAGGATAGGTGTAATGACGCATTGTCTAATATTTTACATTGAATATAAATTTGGTCGTCAGAAATAAGAGTTATCATCGCAAGACAATTAGCATCATGCATATTTTGTGTATGCCTTTACTTGGCTGATTTAATTACATCATATCAATGAACCTTTTGCGAAGAGCAAGTAATGTGATTAAGGAAGCTTAGCTCGCTCTGCTACGTCAACTGCGCTTGCATGCTTATCACGGATGCACAAGGAAGCAGACAAAGTGCCAACAGCCGACGAAATTGTGCATAATATTATTATTATTACATGAACCCTAGTTTTGCAGCCCACACATTTCATGCAAAATTGCCACCGCGTTTAAATCAAATGAAGCCACACACGTTCGAACATTATAGTACATGAGAAATGACATATGAAATATTAATAGCGTACGCCAACCAAAAATCCACAAAACTGCTGCGGCGTGTGAAAAAGTATAAAAATCTTCATTCCTATGTATAAATAATATTATATGCAAGAAAGCGTAAGATTCAATTCCCATAGCATGGCGCAGTAAAGTGAGCAAAACCCTTAAGTAGCATGCATTACTCAAGTCCTTGCGAGCATTGGGGAAGAGGAGGTCTGGCAATTTGCGCTGTTTTAAAGCTTTCGTATCGAAATACGAGAAAACGTATAAATGCAATAACGCGAATAATATGGGCTAAACGTATAACAGCCACACTCATCGCACCACCCTCAATTGAGTATAAGCTCAATCTTACAATCTGTTGTGGGACCAATTTTCTTGTACTTAAAGAAGAAAGCTTGGAAAGCGATTTCATTGAATACATTGATTATGTAATTATGTAATTTTCCTTCGAAACCAAAAAGCACAACACTTTTAGCCGTTTCTGCGTGCACGCATGATTGAGGAGGTGGCGCGGCTAAATAGAAAGACGCTGCCCCCACAAATGCAAATTACTTGGGTACAAAAAGGCCGCCAGCGTCTTCACTTTATTTTTATAAAATTCATGGTATGGTTAACTTTCGCATAATTATGTTGAGGTTGGACATTAAATGCAGCAAAATAAGAACTGAGCAGGCACGACATTGTTGTTGAGTACTAAACTTTTAACATATATTGTCCTTAAATCTTAATATATCTTAGTTGCATATTTAAAACATAAATGCGACCATATTTTTCTCTTTAAGTTTCGCTGTATTAATTTTAAGTTTTAAACAGATGAAGCTAATTACCAATTAAGAATAAAATTGTTTAGAGTCATACAAATTATTTGTTGACCAAAACATTATTGCCTTGAGTACGCATCTTGTTGATATTGCATATCACTTATAACTTATAAACAAAAGAGTTAGAGCACTTGAAATAGCGCGATGTCACTCGGCGGCTAAATGAAATTGAGCTGTGTTCTGTTTTATTCAAACAGGCAATGAGACATGAAACAATTTTAAACAGCTCCTGATTAAAGCAAACGCAAGTTTTCTGTAAACATAAGTCCGAGTATTTATGTAACAACAACCATAAACAAATAACAATGTGATGCTGTGTTATTGATGAAGTACATCAAAGAACACGCGTGTTTTGCTGTTATTATTATTATTGTGAGCACTAATTCATCTTGGCGAATTAAATTATTTACTTCCTAATACTTTCAACTTCTGGATACTTTCATTTTCAGTACAAAATAAAGATTTGTTTGTGTGAACAAAAAGCCGCATCACAGCTTTGATCCTCGAAATCTTCACACAAACTACAAAGAATTTACTTATTGAGCAATCAACAACAAAAAAAACACGTTAAATAAAATAAATTCGTCACAAAACATTTATCTTTTAAAAAGGATCTGTAATTGGATTTATAATGATCATGTTCAATAATAAAATCTGTAGGGCTATTGGAACGTTTAATTGAATCAGTGTCAGTGTAAACTTAACTCAGACATTTTATTGCTTCCAACTCGACTTTTCACTTTAAAATCATCAAATAAACGCCAGATATTTGCTATGGCTTGCCTGAAGTTGTCTTACAAGTTAATACATAGCAGCATGTCCATATTCTTCGAACAAAGTGCACTGATGATGCACTCAGCACTGTTCAGTATATTATGTTCTCATGTACTTGTCACATAGAATGTCGTAACATAGTGAGGAAGAAGTACTTCGTCATATGCATAGGTTTATAGATAAAGGTATATCCTTTACCAGCTATTACACGGATGAGGGTCCGTGTTGAGCACTTCCTTTCTGATGTATGTACATGTGTACTAGACGACTCTTGGTTGCCAGTGTTTGGAAAGAAAAAATAGTTCACCGTTGTCATTGTTTTAATGTTTGACAACGATGCGGGCGGATGAATAACAACAGCGAATGGAACTTTACACGTCACTTCTCTAAGCTCTATATTTCAAAGTTTTACAATTTTTGTTGTATAATAATTAAAAAGAGGGAAAATTATAGTCTAGTTGAACTGAAATTACACATTTTAATAAACCGCCTTCAATCTAATGTACATTGCATAAGATATAGTCATAAGTTTCGAAAATGGTGAAATTTTCTTGCACTTCTGTCAAAGAATTGTTATGGAATTTGCATATCCTAATACATGTATGTAAGTGAAAAAAAGGAAACACTAAATTCGTTTAAAAGTTTTACCGCAAAATAGTTTCAGTTGTGAAGAAATTACATGCACAAAAGAGATAGGGTAAGCTGGTTATATCAACTTGCTTGAAAAAGTTAAACGTGTGTTAAGAAAATTAAACAGTAGTGGTCTTGTTCTTGTTTCACTATTTAAAATTAATTATGCAGTGTTTCCATCATTTGAAGATAAACTGAAGAAACTTTAAATAGAATGTTTTATACAATAATTATGAAAATTAACCTTTACAGGAAACATTTTGTGCGCCAAGAAAGTCAACTCACCTGCAAACAAATAAAACAGAGCATATTAGAAAAAGTTTTATGAAATATCTATTATGTCAATTATAATAATTAATGGCTTATATTGTACATGTTATAAATAAAAACTCTGGGCAGTTGTAGACAAGGTCATATTAAATGGAGGCCAAATGCCCATTCAATCAAAAAAGGTCGCCATGACGTTGAAATAATTTATGGCAACGATAAGCCGACAGCAGCATGAGTTTTCGGGAAGACCATTTTCCTATGTCTTTGGAAAGCAATCGAATTATCAGCACGTGAGCTTCAGCCAGCAAACATTCGTGTACAAGCAGTAATCAACAGCACCTCAGACCACTTTGCCTTTATTATTATTATTGGACGCATCACCACCAGAGAAACCAATTCAAACGTACGATCATGCAATTTGACGCGTCCAGAGGAATACCGTCGGTTATTTTCCCATTACAACATAAGAACACACTGACACCCAAGTTTTACTTGAATTATCATTTAATTTCCATTTGTTGTACCACAATCACGTGATAACATTTAATGATACAAACAATATGGTACTTAAGCCAAAATGAGCTGCTTTAAATATGGTTGGCAAAACTTTTACAATATCCTTGCTGGTATCAATCAATTTTATATTATTTTTTGATCTTAACGGTATCCAGGGACATGTCTCACCTTAAATTTTAAAATTCACTGAGGTGAGTTTTAATCAATTACCTATAGCTAAGATGACGAGCCGCCACTCAAATGAAAACAAATAATGTTAAGAATAAAACTGTGGTTAGATAGAACGTAGTAGAAAAGCTTAGCGAAAACTTCTGAGAATTAACAGTAAATTGGATTCAACCATTTGTTTATATAATTGTAGACAGCTTTCATTAAGTTTACATATATTGTATTTATGTTTGGACGAAATGAGCTTTATTGATATGTACTATAAATTGTATCAAGGCTGCATAAAATAATATTTCATTCATTTTGACTCTTGCATGAAATAAGAAGCTTTTGGCAAATAATTTTGCAATTCAAAATAAATATTTGTAAAACACACAATTGCTTAATAACATTGAAAAGATAATAGGTAGTCTTACGTTGTACCGCATCATATAAAAGAAAGCTGCACAAAGTGAAAACAATTGTCTGTACACTTTTAACTCCAGCTAAATAAACAGAGTATGAGATAATATATTTAGAAGAACAAAAGCACTGTACAATAAAAGATCCCTATATTTAAATTCATCCGCATCCATTCCCAAAGGCGTGCAATTACATCTTGCGGCTTCCAAAGCACGCGCCAAATTGCCCGTCGGCGTGGCGACAATTTGTCCATATAAAACGTGTGAATGAAATTAAATTGAAAGGAATATAAATTGTGTTGAAAATGTGCACCCAAAGAATGTGGCGGACGATGTGATGGCGAAAAAAGGCGGTGTGATTCGCACAAACTTCCATTTCCTATCTACACTTCAATATTCAGCCAGACTAGGGTAGCTTTTGCAAAATATAGGAATTATCAACGATTTAACGGTTAGCTGTCGACCGTCCCGATTCGTGATTCATTGCTGGTAAACTTACAACTTTTAACTTTTTTAATTAAAGGAAACACAATCGGTCGTATTCGTATGAATACTTACAACATTAGCAAGCATCAATTCAGCAAAACTGTTTTATTTTAATGGGAATAAATGCGGCAAAAGCCAAAACCTAATTGATGCAATTACTTTTGTTTCCATCGATTTACGTGCCGAATGTCGGTAAGACTTGCACGTCTTAAAACCGATGTATTGAGTAAAGGGCGTGTGTTTGTGAATGTGTATTGTATTGTTTGGGCCACTCTTTTCATCTAATTATCTGTTGATTAGACTAATTGTATCAGGTGTACAACCTTATAATTGGTGTCCGATGACATGCGGTTGGATGGGACGATGATTATAGAGATTGCCCTGAACCGACATCCTTATGTTGTTAATTTGCTAAGCATGTTCGGTTAATTAAATATTCAATCACTATGCATTTTGTGACAAAAAGTTAAACTAACTTTAATGATTTTTCGTTTGTTGTAGACAAAAACATGATCCTAGACAAACAACAAATTATTTTGATAAATACTGTAATCTCTTTTACCTTTGTTTAGTTGTTATAAGATCATCGTTCTTAAAACAATAAGGTTAACAAATAATGCCCGTTGACAACAAATGAAATAATTGACTGACAATATTTAGCGCAATAAATTGCCAATTTGTATGCATTTCAAAAATGAGTAAAAAAAATCAAAAGTGTTAATTAAAGTCAAAACATATTAAAAACAAATATTGCGTCAGCAAGCAAGATCAATGTCTTGATCAAATTTAATTATTGTAAATTTTAAAAGGCACGACTTTTGCCATTTGTCTTAAGATGTCGTATGGCTAATTACAAATGCTGCCAAACGTAAAGAAGTGTATCGCTATAAGTGAGCGTAGCCAATTGGACACTAAAAATGTTCGAGATGAATGTAACGTAAAATTTCAATATATTTATTTAATTTAAGAAAGATATATGTATTTAGAATCACAAGAATTTCAATAAAAAAAGAAGAAAGTCGAGGACGTAATAAATGGACGAAAAAGACAATATTTTATACATTCATCAAGTGACAACATTATCCAATCATAGGCGATAAAACGTTTTTTCTTTCGTTTAAGTAATCTTTGACCTCACCAACACTTGACACTCATTCCCCACACTCGTCCTAATGCCTGTATTCTCTGTCGTGCAGTTGTAATCACAAAGGCCGCCATGCAGTGTACACCACATACATACGAATACATCCTCTCCGCTGGGTCCATACGCACCAAGAAACGGATACGGGCGGTGCTGGTACAAGCCCGGCGCGCAATAGCCACGTACTCAAAATCAATTATCTGGAAATCCTCTTATGCATTACGACGAAATCCCCCATTCTGATAAGATGATTTCACATTCAAGAAGCATTTTCGCCACTGCGATCGTGCGCACTGCTTCTTTATTCATTGTCAACAGAATGTATACGCAAACCTTAAGCATATTACATATATAGGAATCTGAATGCTGACCATGTTGAATGAAAAGTGCGTTTGGATGTTATTCAAAGACCAGAGGGACAACCGAGCAACAACAACGAATTGAATTTAAAGACAATCGAGCACGTCATCCCACTTAATTACATCTGTGCCATAGTTCACGGCCACAACTGCTACACCATCATTGGATTATTTCACCCCCAAATGTAACCAAAAGTATTAACATTTTACCCCAGATATGATTATAAACTTTTTTATTTTATAATTATGTTTGTAAAAATTATAGACATTTTAATTTAAAATTCGATTTCCTTTATTATTAACGTGTGTGTAATCAACTTCTCACTTTTAATCGTATTATCATGTTAGCTTTCACTTGATTTTTAATAGACGCGTGTCCTAAATTGCGATCTGCATTTTGGAAACATCGTGGGCAATATAATCATATAGAAACAAAGAATTTGAATATTGAATAATAACAAGAAAACGTCTATTTGCACCAAAATGTTATGGAAATTGAAGAGGATGGATGTTGTTTATCACGACCATTGTTTAAGCTAAGTGAGTTTTTGTTTGTCGCTTTTTACTGATTGTCGAACCCTGATTTATATATAGCTGATGATAATTTAAGGGAAGAAAATCATAAAAGCAGACAGATTCCTTATATATGCTAATCTAATTCTTGATCTGTGATTTATTATAGAGCAATTTCTCACTGTCAATGCGGGAGTAAATTGTTATTCTGAATGTGACATTGAAATGAAATTTAATGTTTTCTATTTTGAGTAAAACATACTTGTTATATTGATCAAGACAATTAGAAAATAAGTGTACTAAACAAAATGTCAAACAATATGTAATCTGCAGACGAGTTTAAGTAAATAATATACAATTATTATCAAAGTAAACCGATAATCAGTTTATGAATGGTCAAAAATGAGATAGAAATATTCTTATCAGAAATGTTGAACAAATTAACATATACAAGGATTCTTATCAACATTTTATGCTATTCTTTAAATGGTAAAATTGTTTTTCTATCTGTTATATAATAAAACTTTTATGTTTTCTATTTAGCAGCAGCAATCATGGGGGCCATAACCTTGACCAAGGTTGATTAATAAAAGAAACAAGTAAACAACACCCGAAAAAATGGTCCCACAATGCCGGAACATTAAATTGAAATGTATAGCACCAGATAGATTATTTAATGGCGGTTTAATAAAGTTTTGCGTTGGAGGCTAATACAAAATAAACATTATTCAAAAATTAAATTATTTGCTTTAACAAGTAGGATTTACAGTTTTAGTGGGCATAGTTTTTCTGATTTAAAACATAGGAAAGTGCATGTTCATGCTTAGATGCATAAACGCTTCCTCATGTTGCAGCTTGTTAAAGGGTCACAGCCCACCATATGACGACTAATTACACCATTCAAACCGCGGCTACATTGCATTACTCAAACAATGTCAACACAAATTATTCATCCGATAATGGGGATGAAAAACTAAGGATAATTATTTTAAAAATCTTTTCGTTATATTGGTTGATTTATTGCGTATTTACCCGTATATACATAAGAATGTTTATGGAAAACATGTGTGGTGTTTGTGACAATTTGTGAAGAACTCTCAGACTAATGATAAGGGATTATGTGTTTAGTATATACTTTCCACAATACATATTTCATTCAGAGATTATCAAATCATTTTCAAATACCCCGAAGGCCCGAAGCTATTTTTAAACACAAAACAGTAAACATTTGAAATGGATTTCCTTATTAACCGATAGTCCTAGCAGTTTAAATGTATATGAGACTGAACAATGCAAACACGAAGGAAGTCTCAAGATTAAGGCAGCCTTCAGCACAGGATGATGAAGATTAAAGTATCTGACTGCATAATTGAGATGTTTGAAGAAGCAATTTGTCATCAGAGTTCAAAAACACATGAATTTAGGAAAAATCTCAAACAACATACAGATACTTTGATATTTAAGAAAATTATAGTTTTCATGTTAAACGACCAAATGACATTTACAATAAAAACCGAACAGATGACAAAGCCCATATCGTCAGTGCTAAACAATTGATTATAATTTATTATTGAATGACCCAAATGAATTTTCATTTGAATCTTTGACCTTATAAGAATGCCCGAACTGCACTTTGTTCAGGCCATATGGAGAATATATGTATATAAGGGATAATAGATAGCTAGAGTAGCTCCGATGCAAAATAAAACATTATTAAATATTGAATCGACTAGAAAGTGGGACGAGAAGAAACTTTCCGCAGCACATTTCATTTAAAAGTTATATTGGATCTATAAAATATTAATTATAAATAATGTTCTGCAAGTATTGACAATGAAACTGACAAAAAGTTGAAATGGTAGACATTTGCAGCTCATTTCAATGACAACATTTTTTTTGTAATGTGTATTATAATTAGGAAATAATCAAGAATCTTTTATATTTTGAAACAATGTCAAAACAACTGCAAATGTTGTCTTTGGTCTTTTGTTATGTATTTTCGTATAATTAAAAAGCATTAATTATGGTGCATTGAATACAAGAGGAAGAGTTTGCACTGAAGCATGATATAAATAGCGGTTTAGTTTTAAAAATACTATAAACATAATTCAATTGCGTTGCGATTTTGTCACATGCTTTTCATAACCTTGACTGCTAAAATTCTCGTTTTCTATGGTGCAAAAACTCTGACATATCTGTAAATTAATATGCAACAAAAAAATCTTCGTTAACTTGTCAAAAGCACACGCATATGTGAATTGATTAACAGTTATTGAATCACAAACAAGTTGAAGAATGTCTGAGTCTAGACAATCAATAAAGAAGAGCTGAACAAACAAATTGGCTCTATGATCTTGTAAAAACTGATAATATTAGCCTACAATATCAGCAAATAGCCGTGACTGACGCGCCCACAAAATGACGTACTTGCTGAGCTAAAAATACAATTAGCTGTTCACAATATAATCGAGGTATGTTTTTCGCGACATTTTTCGCACGCAAAGACATTTTCACCGAAGACGCTGGTGCTGAGTGAGAGGGGGTTGCATTCGAATTAATAACTAGCGACATAAATACATACTTAAACCTGCACTGGGTGCGATTTTCGACACAAAAATAATTTATATCACTTATGTTTTGGCAGTGCACCACAAAAATATTTGCCACCAAATGAAATAGCGTCACAGTTATTTACATAAATTAGCAATTGCCCACACCGCAAGCAGTCAACTAAAATTGACCTCAATGTCTAAAAGTGTTTATTCAGAAAAAATTAAGTGGGATAAATTTTCATATCAGTCTCAACTCTCAATTGTGAGCGGTATAAACAAAACTATTATACAAAGTCTCAAATTGAAGCGTGGAGTGTGAACGCAAAAGAATCACTCCGGGCTGCGGCCATAAGCTGAGTGCCCCAACGATCGCGATTGGATGTGTTCATCTGCATGAATTGTGCTGGCGTATGCTGCTAAGATTACTTGTGTCATGTGTGTAAGTTCGACGAACGGAATAAAAAGGGAATGAATGCGTAAAATCCAGTGCGGTAACAAGGTTGTCATACAGTAATTGATAATGGAACGAGCGATAAGAACGCAAACGGACTCTTTTGTCGTTTAATGTCGTAAGAAAATTGTATTGTGTGTGCATGTTTTTACTCAATTTAATTTATTTATGAAATTTTATTTAACAAGATGAAACTTTTCAGTGCTTAAGTAATCAACATTTCCGTTTAATTTAATTCGTATGCAGCTCTTTTTCCATAGAGAATGATGAAGAGTCAGCGGTCTCAGACGCACACAAATTGATTAAATTCGTACTCATGGCACTTACTTAACTTATTAAACGAAAAGGAACATACGCCGAGCAACAACTTGCCAAATACTTTTACATAAATCTTTTTATGGCAACACGTCACTTCTTCTTCAGCTATAGGCACTGTAAAGTATTAACTATATTTAGACGCTTTGTTGATAATATAATTGAAACAAATATTTATGTGGAATTTAATAAAAATAATGCTTGAAGTGGTTAGGGAGTTAACGTGCTCTTGACTTTTATTATCTGAATGGACACACCTTCTCATTATAAATGTAACCCACTTATCAGTAATTTGTTTGACAAAAAATGCACGAGACTTAACAATTCTTCGGCGCATAACAAAAAGTGCACATGAGTGTGTGTGTCGACTGTCCACATGGGTGTGCCACTTGCATCATTATTAAAAACGAACACAACAATAACAAGGAATGAGGATGACTAACAACCAAATGTGACGGCTGACTGTTGACCCCTGTTGCGTTAATTATCAGCACCACGCACCATACGGGCAAATTATAACTAAAACCATATCAACATTGATTCGATCGTTGCCCTTCGGCCTGGCATATCCACAACATACTTCTACATAATTCCTAGACTTTTGTGTTTGTGTGAGATTGGCACGTACACACATTATGGTAGTTGGGAAGAAATTTGATCCTGAACAGTATGTACATTGTACAATGTACATCCCTTGCGGCAATCCCTGCGCTAGCAAATGCGGCTATTTATTGTGCTAAGGAGGTAGATTCTCAAAGAAAGAGGTGTCTGAAAACCCCAAATATTATTCTACACGTTCACAATGGAAAGTGAATAATGATGCAACAAGTGAATGCGCTCATTATGTCGGCATTTTTATTGTGAGGAAGAAGCTCAATGCTATTGAATTAAATTATTTGACGTAGTCTTTAATTAGAATCTTATTGAATAGAAGGATGTAAGTACCTCCGAATAAGCTATTACTTTATTTTGAGAAATTTGATATCTAATTATTGTTCAAACAGGTTGTTGTTTAAACTAGAGCTTTCTGTTTTATCAATAAGGAATGAAATCGCCAAAACAAATTAGGAATAATCTTTGTTTAGCGATCACAAACGTGTTCTCAGCATATGAATGAAAGACAACCCGCGTGACCTGAAACGAATAGGGTGACCACTGACCACTAACATGTCTTTAATTGGTTTTATTGAAATTATAAGCAATATGCATACACTCAAAAATCTTAATTCCATTGATTGCCGGCAGACAAACAGAATAAAGATCACCCAAAAGGTCATACCAACTCACCACTTAAAGTCCATTAAATTGTAACATTGCTCAAGCATATACTTTAATTCAACGTTAATTATAATGAGTATAGTGGGGGTCGGTCATATGTCAATTAAACTACTTATACGAATTAAAATATGGAAATGGAAATTAAGAATCGTAAGAGGCAGTGATGAATGGTCTGTCTTGGAAGTCCCTAGCGAGGAATTGCTGCCACTTCGTGCAATATGTAGTTGAATGAGCTGGAAAGTGCTTTTAGTGGCCGACTAGTGACTACCCTGTGCACAATATTTAAGACGCTAAAACGAAGCCATCCTACGGACTCGGGTTTCGCAGCAACCGTGTGACTCACACGCAAATAAATTCATTAAGCCGTGCTTTTTTCTGGGGATGTCTTACAAAACCGTCTTTATTGCTTTGTTTATTACTGTGGTCAACAAAAAGCTGTTTAAAAAAACTAATGAATAGATATTTTTACAATATCAATTAGTAGATGAGCTAAGTAGATTTTTGACAATATTAGTTGACAATATTTAAAAATGATATCTTAAAAATGATGCTATAATGTGGCTTCTTAATCTTCTCGTTAACAATAGCTTCCGACTCAAAAGCTGACGATTTTTCATAACACAGTTTACTTGGAACAATTTGTAAACATGTCCTAAGGGCAGCCAGCCATTTATTCCCGCGGTCCAACACCCATTTAGATCGCATAAGATTGTTTTCACATTGTGATAAATCACGGTGTCATTGAAATGAAACGGTGTGCCTCTAC
>JANSTS010004443.1:33750-49469 GCA_026546915.1 Sylvicola fuscatus | reverse complement strand
ACAAATTAGCGTCGACATGTGAAATAGGAATATATTCGAAGCTGGCGCATTCGAGCAAAATTTATATTTTATAGGAGTTTTAGTGTGCGCGCGTTTTGGTTCAAAATTCAATTGTGTCATGTGTGGATAGAAAGTGAGTGCGTGTAAACTGTACATTGTACAAGTCAGGACGAGACGACACACGCCGAAATAGGCGCGACGACGCGACTTTTTATTTCTCAATCACAATTCTCAGCACAAAAATGTGACCTCTCGTGAGTTATATCCACGCAAATAATTTTGCCTTTTTTTCGATTCTTGGCAGTTGGCACTAAATTCGAAATACACGACCGACGCACAGCGACGCAACGCAGCGATTCTCTAATCTAATTGCGACTTGCGTGGAGCTGATTTTATCGTTGACTCTCTCTCCATATTAATTCCACATACTTTATGTTTTGTTTATGCTAATTCCTTCCAATGTGCTGCAAAAACTTAAAAGTCGCTTCCAAATCAAATGAATTTCGCCGCCGCAGCGCGCCAGAAATTTAAGGAAATGTTGCAGTTAATTTAACGGATCGTCAATTTGAAATCGGAAAATATGAAAATCAAAACATTAACGATAAGAATTCGTTCATGCCAATTTACACCGCACCTGTCACATTGTGTTTTTGCATATGTGACTGAATACTTCTTAAGATGTAAGCGCTTTAGCGTCGTTGTTTATTTATTTCGTCTTCTTTTACAATCCTAATACATCGCATTTGGCTGCGAACGTCGACGACGCGGCGCGACGCGACGTCTCCTAGAAGCAAACCAAAAATAACGCGATCGTTTTCATTTGAAATCGAGTTTTGAGGCGACGAGACGGCCTAATGTGAGCATAGATGTTATGTTGCGGAGAGGAACTGCCAGTGTGCAGTTTTAGACTCAAAGGTAACCGAAAATGACCTACGGCCTACATAAAAGGAATTTCATCGAATCAAATTGCTACGCCTCTCAAAACAATTTGTGTCATTACCGATGTTCTTAAGCATTTGAAAAAACACTTAGTAGACCGAAATTGTATTTCTAAGTTTTTGTACAACATAGAACATGTACATATAACAATTAAAGATGTGAGAATTGATGTTAAACTAAAGAATTGGTCAACAAAAAATTAAGGATGATAATATTAGGAAAAAAATTGTTAATCAAAATGACTAAATTATGGCATTCAAATTATTGTTTTTGATAAATTGGATGATACTGTGACCGCTAATACTTATGCTATGTTATATTGTAACGAATGAACATAAACTCTAAAGAGATCATTCAGAGTCAATAATTCAGCTAGGCGGCTTATCAGAGTAGTCACTTATCAGACAACTTAAATTTATGTTGTGTCTCTGTATTGGAAAATAATAAGAAGATAACGGCACCAGTCACTCGTTTTACGAGGTAAGAAACTTAAATGAAAATTGCAAGTAAAAAGACTTTTGAAACTTATAAAAAACATCATGATTTGTTGAATTAAATTCGTTAAGTTTTGTTTAAAAACATGTGTTTTTCACTTGCAAATTGAAAGGTTGTTGTAACAAATATTAAGATTTATAATAAGATTGGTTTGGGAAGAACTTTCTATGCCGTCAAGAAAATCAATTAATATGTAAATTCTAAGCGATAATCGAAAAGTTTTATTTAAAATGAGTTTTTATTAACTTTATAAGTTAAATGCGGGTCATATGGACCAATTATTGTTAGTAAATAACATGACAAAAGCATGTAACAACCGATTGTTTCCAGAATATAGTTGTGGCGCTCTGCAGATGCCTTCAGGGACTTAAGGCTTAATGAATTATGAAACATTATACGCAGAAAGTCGTGTAAACAACATAAAATATCCGGAATAAGGAATTTTTGCCATAATATTTGTATAATAGTATGCAAAATATTTATTAGGAAATAAATAAAATATTCAGAGGAGAAATACAAGACTTAAAAAGCAATTCTGGAAGGCCCCACGGCGAATTGCCTTTATAAATTTCCCGACACACGTATATTTAAGCAGCATTAACAATATTACCGTCGGCTTTTTCCAGTTCTTAACAAAGACATTTTACACAGAAGCCCAGTTTATATCTGCTGGATTATAAACAAAACCAAAGCCAGAGAAATTGAGGATTGTGACAGTGGTGTGAATCGATTTTTTCATCATGAGTTCTACTGAAAACAAATTATGTTAAACCACGAATTTAATTAATTTTTTTTCAAAAGGAATTATAAAAGGATTGAAGTGAAATATAAGATTTTGTTGAAATGGATAATCTATAAGATACACATATTTGTATTCGATTAAGTACCATCTTGAACTTATTGTGACAGTAATTATCACTACATCCAATTGGGGAACAACAAAACATTCTTATAAGTCGAAACATGCATAAAACTACTAAAATGTAGTCTCTTCTAAGGCTAATTAATTAGTCTTGCGGCATCTTCATAGTTAAAGCATCCAAAGGCAATAGAATTTTGTCTGCAGTAAATATGGTGACAGAGGTTCGACTGAGGGTTAATGGGAACATATGCGCGACTCGTGTGTTAAAGAAATTTGTATTAGGGCGAGAAAATGTTAATGACGAAATTAAATGTATGGAGCTATTCTTAAACGAAAGTGAATTTTCAGGAATTCAAATGAACATTGAACGAGAAAAGTTTAGGTGCAAAAAATTGCAAAACGATTGTGAGTTATCGACGCGGGTTACCATGAAAGTCGGTAAATAGAAGGAAACTTTATACTACGACGAACGGAATAAAAGTGGGAAATACGTTTTCTTTTTTAAGATTCCGGTTGATCCCAAAGGGAAACAACTATATTACAAAACGGTGAAAAGGTACAAACAAAATAACACACGAAGAAACTGACCCCCCCCCCCCTCCCCCACTAAAACGCGTAGGAAACCCAAACAATAAAAAGAGTCGACACATTCGCATTTCGCACACCCATTGGAAGAGCAGATTCCTATTTAAGGTAGCCCGGCGGATTGAATTGTGCAGATTTTCTTTTCTGTATGAACTTATTTACTGAATGGTCAAAAGAAGTGGAAGGACTTCGCTTAGAATTCCGATAGTGTAGCGAGGAGATTGCTGGAAGAACTTCAAGTTTATTTTGTCGATTCTTTCACTGACTTTCCGTTGTTGCTGCAGATTTAGCGAAGCCTATGGAGTAAGTTAATGCTCTTATTTGATAAATGTGTTGGACGTCTTTACGGTAGACTGGAGAAAATATAAGAAGTCAAAAATCGCTTAGCTGATGGCTTGGTTAATATAAACATGCCGCCACTTAAATTATGGTCTTACGACAAGTAATTAACAAAACAAGAAATTAATTCAGTCAATGTTTATACTGTATAAAGTGTATGCAAAATTAAGTAAGCCCCAGGAATTCCCAATCTGTTTTAAGCCTTTTCTTAGCATTTAATTAAGGAGAATCTTAACAAATTAGTGCTTGCCGAATGGATGTGTTTTGATCTTTAAAAGAGTAGATTTCATTTAATTAAGTGTCGCCGATTTATCAATACAAATAACATCTTTCTTAAAGACTATAAAGTGGCCACCTTAATCAAGTATTTAATGGCATAATTTTGAGATGAGCAACTGAGCGTCTGGCCACGTTTGCAAGCAACACCAGCGGATTGGTCCGCAAAGTTATGAAAATGTTCTCAGAAGCTACGGAAAATCGTTGCAGACGCCTCATTTTCCTTCTAAAGCGGGTGGTGTCCTCATTTTGCTGAGCGGACAAAACCAACTTTTGTTTGTGTGTGCACGAATTATTCATAAATCATTAACAGGATGGTGGTCTGACGGCCAAAATAATTTATGGTCAAGGTGTTGAACGCAAAGTGTGTGGAACGGAATTTTCTCAAGAAAACTAATGTCTTAAGAGTTAAAAATATGCATATTTACTTAGACTTTGAAAAGGTAAACTCACCGTAAATTGTTGTCCATTACGGGATTGCTGTTGTTTATCATCATATTGTTGCTGCCGCTTATAAATGGTGGCGGCTGTTGCAGGCTGTTACCGCCGCTATGGCCGGCGTGAATGAACTGTCGCAAAGCCGGCGGTGGTAATGGCGGCGGCGGAAAATTCGGAGCACCCATACCGTGCAACGGCGGGATGTGCATTGCATTGCGATTGGACATTGGCATGCCACCACCACCGCAGTTGCTTAACGGCTCCTCTTTGATGGCACTATTGAATCCGCCACGATTACCACCACCCCTGCCACCGCGGCCAACATGGTGAATCGGCCAGTCATTGCGGTTCCAACTTCGTGAACCGTTGTTCCTCTGATGATAATTATTATTCCTCATGTTGTTGCCACCGCGCGACTGCCGGTAATTCATTTTCGCAACGGTAAACACAACTTTTTTATCGCGTTTTTTTATATTACAATTTTGTACACAACACACACCACACACACACAATTTTGAATATTCTTCTCACACTGCTGCGCTTTTATTAATCATTTATTTAGTGGTCATTTGCCATGTAACCAAGGAACGTGAGTAACTTAACTGGTTTCCAACTAAAGAATTTATTGAAACCTAAGAGGCAAGTAGAGTCGGCAGGTGGCTAGTCTTTGCGATGATCTGTCAAAATATTGCGAAACACAAAGGGATGTTTCATATTGCACACACGAGGTGTTTCTAATTATGGCGAATATTTTTTTGACACACTGACCTAGACGCGCGCACGCAGGAGACGATCCCCAATTAATGTCAAATTAATTAAAACTGGCTGGCTGGTTAATCACTTATCTTTTTATCGGCTTTTCAAAGATTGACCACGTAAACTTAATACACAGTATGCACAACTTATGATTCTTTTACCAGACAATTCAGTCTTTAGTGGCCATGCTCTAAGTTAATCACATTTTATTAAACTCGAGAGTTGCAGACAAACACGTCCTCTAATGTTCATTTCTGATTTTAGACTGCGAAATCCTTATCCAAATGTCTATTTTCAACGCGAGTCAGAGATTGTGGTCTGTGGGTTGCGAAGGAAACACGGTGAATACACTGGCAGTGGCAAGTCGCTCAGCAGTCAGCTGTCACATGACAGGTCATTTAAACATATTTTGATTGTGTGCGTGCCCTCTGCTGAATCGAATCCAACACGAAAGTTGCTCAATTTCTTGTATGGTGAACGAGCATTTTTGAATAAATTTTTTTTCGCAATAATCGTACGCTAAAATCCTCCTCATAAAATGTTGTTTTTTTTAAATTAATGCTACACTTTAAATTATTTCCACCTTTTACAAAAATATACACAACACACCATATTCAACTAATTCACCACGAATGCTTTATGCTTATAAACGCAAAACGTCATTGCTGACAAACTAAATTCAGCGAATCTAGGGGAAACAAGTACTAAAACTGACAGATATAGCCGTTCGAGAGGTGCGACCGTTTTAATTTTTGACCGCTGTTCGAGTTCAAATGTTTTGTGAATAGACGCCGCAGTGTGCAATTAATTTTTCCTTTATCAAATAATATATTTTATTTCAATATAACGGCGTAGTAAGGTAAGTGACATAATATACATCGCTTTTCAATTAATCGGCATAATTAAAATGATTTGAAATTTCTAGTTTGTTCGCACAATGAATGACAATGCCAGTTTCTTATCGTCAGCTTCCTTTGTCAGTACAATTGGTTACGAGACTGTTGTAGACGAAAGCAATCCGTCACTGTATTTCTCCATGAGCGACACTCTGACAGACGTAACGGTTGCAGCCGAGGACATTGTTTGCGACGAATCAATGAACAAAACATTGGATAATGAAGTAGCAATGATGACCGCGGAGGAGCCCCAGACAGCAACTAGTCTGTCCCCTATTCCGCGGGCCGCAATGCCCATGCTATTACTGTATGACGAGAATAATGTTTTCAATCAATCTTCGACACCGACGTCCAAGGCAAAGAAGCATCAGCGTGCCGCTGAAGTGGAATCACAAACATTGGATGTTATTGCCACCGAAATGACAGCAAGAAATCCACTACTTCCAACTGGACAACAAGATGTAGCTGGATACTTTTCAGACATCAATAGAATTATTAACGAAAGCAAAGCAAAGTTAAAGGATTTGAAGTTGGACAGTGCCGATAGTTTGGACAAAGAAAATATGGGCGTGAAAAACTCAACATTGTTGCCCAAATTCGTTAAAGATTCGCGCAAGTCAATCGCTGTGAGTTCAGCAATAATGAAGCCAGTTGCGAAACAGCGCAGTGTTGAATGTATGCCTAAGGCTCGGCCAAGACCATCGTTGATTCCCATGTCATCAAAAGAGGAACAATTAAAATTGAAGAGGCAGTCAAGTCTACCTGTCAGAGTTGCCACACCTGGCAGTGACAATATTCCATCTGAATCGGTAGAAAAGGGGAAGACTGTTGTTAATCCAGAAGTCAAAAAGATTGAAAATCCTGACAGGGCCGCGAAAAGACCCCTGACTAAGGCAGTGAAATCAGAACCATCTCAAATCACAACTACTAAAGCGGCCCCAAACAAAATGGCATCGATTAAAGAATCAGCTCCAGTAAAACAGCCTATTTCACGTCGGTCAGTAATGCCGCTGAAAAATCCAGTTAACAAGACAACTCAACAAGGCTCCGAAAATAATGTAGCAACTACAGCGCTGTCGGCTAAACCGCGCCGCTCAGTCATGCCAGCCATAACCACAACAACAAATCGCCGCTCGGTTATGCCATCAATGGCAACTGCACCTTCTCGTCGCTCCGTAATTCAGCCAACAACAAATGGTGCAAATGCACGTGGCCTCGTAGCAGCGCCAACAGTTCCAACATCTCGTATCATTCCCAAGGAACGCCGCTCTGTGATGGCACCAACAGTTCCAACATCACGAATCATTCCCAAGGATCGTCGTTCACTTATGCCAGCTTCCTCGTCCGGCGCACTCGAACCATCCAAGCGCCGTTCACTAAAACGCCCGCTAGTCATCTCTTCACCGCTACACAAGCCGATGAAGTCACAACGGCGTTTAAGCAAGATGCCCGGCTCTGCAACAGCATCACCATTCTCTAAACCACGAATCCGCCAAAGTATTTTGTTGAAACCGGAGGGCAAGTTATCGCAACTCGATATTGCAAACCCTCTAGCTCAGTCATCGGCAAGAAAACTGCCATCAACCGAGAGTGCCACCAATCTGGCCTACCTGCACGAACCGACACCCATCAAAGACTTCAAATGTGGCCTTTGCCACAAGACTTTCCACATGGAGTCGTCGTACAACACACACATGAAATCGCATCAAATGCTTAAGAAGTGTGCCTCGTCAGACCGCAAGTGCCCTTATTGCGACAAGGTGTTCGCCCTTAAGAAAGCATTGGACACTCACCTTGAAGAGAAGTGCACCAAAATCCCAGTAGGCGACCGACGTCGTTTGTTGATCGCCCTTCAAGAGAAAGGTGAGGCCAAAGCGTCTTCACACACCCGATCAATGAGTGCCAAAAGCTCGTCCTCCAATGTGACATCGTCGTCTTGCAACTCATCAATGGCATCGCAAAATTCTATTTTGATGGCTCCACCGTCGTTCAATATGACTCAACGCCAGCCCGGCTATTACAGCGCTAAGGTGCCTCATTCGGGGATATATCGGACGCCAACCAAACCGTTGCCATGTCGCACATGTAAAATTGTCTTTACCGACATTGCGTCATTTGTGGCACATGCTGATACTCATTTGGAGACGATTGCTGCCTCACTTCCGCCGACAATTGATATGTCCCATGTTGAGATGGAACGAATAAACGGTGAAGATGGCCTGGCTGACATGCTACCTTTAATGTAGTTTTGGCGAAAAAGCTTGTTTCAATTTATGTTCGATTGTTTTAAATGCTTCATTATAATACAATAAATAGTATTCTTAACTTTTTCTTATGTTTTTTATTGGAAATTGTATCCGTTGAAAATATCCTTATGGTGAAAACAAAATATCTGCATTTTACAATCAGCAAATCAGTTTAACCCTCAAAGTACCCTAAAAAAAAACGCATAGAACCGAAAACTAACTAACGTAATTTTTTGAATATATCGTTATTTTGTTTATTTAAGTGGATGAATGTGGAAAAGGCAAGAAATTTTAAGAAAATCGTTAAAAGAAATGGCTTAAATAATTTAAAACAAAAAAAAAACGGTTTGCGTTCTTTAAGTAGTTACTCTCTCATTTAAATGCTTCATATAAGATTTTTATGAAATTAAATGATTTGGTATTTTTATGCTTATGATTCAAGAAATATTTTAGTCTATTACACAACAGTGGGCGCCATGAGTCACTCAACACAAACAAATATCGATTTTTTACCATTTCATTCATACAAAAAAGAGGGGTTAGAATGGCGTTGAGAAACTACCCTTATCGGCGCTTCTTCACGCACGCCGCGTCGCCCTGCTTGAAACCGACCACACAAAATGAACAACCTCGTCGCGTACAACGCCCAAAAGCGGCATTTCCACAAATTTTCCGTAGCTACATAGTTTAATTTCTGTTTGTTGTAATTTAAATGTGGTTTAGTCGTTTTTCTAGTCAATCGTATAGGAACTTTTACCGTAGACCGTAAGACAATAAAATAGTGAAAATTCAGTGTTCAACTAAGAAATTTAAAGCAATCAACTATATACCAATCGAATGTGTAGAAAATCTAAAGTGCCTCCACAAAATCCTTTATAGCAATTTTTAGTTGTCGTATATTTGCCCAGCGACAACCATAGAAGAATACTTATATCCAAGCCAAAGTTACCTCATAATATTAACTACATAAAACATAAACAACGCACAATGGAGAATGCAACGAACAAACCCACCAAGGTGGCAGCTGCGGGATTCCTGGTGCTGCGACGCCACAAGACGACACACAAGAGCAACGAGCTTCTGCCTAACGGCGGCCTTGAAAAATGTAACTCGGAGCCGAATGTTTTCAATCACGGCGTCAATCCGAAAGTGAAACTGCTGTTTAGGCAGGGAAACAGTGCCGACAATTCGGACAGTAAACGAAACTCCAGATCAGAGGAGAATCTTTTGGCCGCCGATGATGGTGACAAGAAGCTGGGAAGCGGTCAGATGCAACTGAATCAGTGGTTTAAGAAGAAATCCTGTTCCTGCGATAATGAGCTTAATAAGGTATGTTGCAACATTAAATTGCCAAGTGACAAACAAAATTTACGAAGTGAGCAAAGAGTGAATCATGCAAAACATGAAGCTACACATAAAAGGGGTGTGTTAACTGTTTCACTCATGTCTAATTAGTCGTTGCAACAACAAAGTACGTAAGTTAATTTCAAGGGTGCAGCTTCTTATACAAATCAACATGACAACTTTTTGGGTTTATACACTTTTTGCAACAAAAAAAATAATAATTCGAAAACTCAGAAAAGTAAATTTTTATATTTAGTATATTCAAGACAGCTATATTTGTTATAAGAAGCATCTCTTATGTTTGTGTTGTATGATGTTTCATAATCTTATGATGATCAATCAGCAAAAATGTCTTTCAATATGAAACGCACTTAAGGCGTGATAGATTATTTAATGGAATTTTGTCTTTGTATATTTTTATAATTGCGTCCTTTCTTGGATGGCTGCTAATTTCTTGTCGATGGATGACAGCTACAACCTATTTACTTCAATGTCTTTTAAGTTAAGACAAACCTTTCCTATTGGTATATCGATTTTATTCCAGCCTTCTTCTAATCTTAAGATCATATTAAAGTTAGGATGATAATATATTTACATAATAACTAAAAATCTTGACAGGTGTTACAGAAAATTATATAACGTTTACAAAGGGCTAAATATAATCTGTTCATGCGAATAGTAATAAAAATATTTTTTTTTTAAATATTTAAAATAATTTTATAATGAAAGTGAAAAAGTTGCGGCCTGCAAACATTCAGGCGTTTACTCTGAAATGGTAATGCAGTTGCCCAGTTCTGCCAACATCGAAAAGTTGTTGAAATGTCACTTTTTGTTTACATTTTCTTCACCATTGTTTTGACATTTTGCGAAATTGCGCGCTCGTCGAAAAGCCGCTAATTCATTTTACTTTTGCGTTGTTTTTCAATTTAGTGTGACCAAATTCGATGTATTTTTCTGTTTTCTAACTATTCGACGATTGTATTAATTATATTTTTGTGTATTAAACCCCGACGACCTCCAGACTTCAGCATGGAAAAAATGCCGTGGAACTCTCAATTCCGTTATGCTAAAAAAGTAAGAAAATTTATGTATGTAAATCATTTGAACTGAATAATGAACAGAGCGATTTCTTTCGAGACACCGACTTGCATCGCCAAAATGTGTAATACTTCACTTGTTTGCGTTTGCTTCTGTTGTACGCTTGCATTAATTGGCGGTAATTAGCGATTGTTTCTGTAATAACGCGAACAAATAAGTCTAATACGCTTCTACGACTCCTTCAGCTGAGCATCTGAATGTGTGCCAACAGCCTCAAACAGCCTGCCATTTTCAAGCCAATCGTGTCGTCTTGTGTAACACTTTTGATTGATGACTTTCTTCGCGGCTGCAATTACGTGTAGTACGAAAATTTGGAGGCAATGAAAAAGCGGTTTACACTTCGTCGCTCATTTGCAATAATACCGTATTTTGGTTCATCATAATTTACTTGACGCTTTCAATTAGACGCGATTTGTTTTATTGATTGCTTAATTGTTTTTTTTAGATTCTTGTATTTACATATTTTATTTGTTTTTTTTTTGTTACCATTTCACAATAATTATTAATGAATGATTATCATTAGACCAACAATTAAACGTTTGGATATTTCCAAAGTAATGAATTCTTGTGCGATCACAATTACGTCTTACGTGCGCAGCATCCAAACGCGCAAGACGTTTAAAGTCAATGACACCATGAACGGATCCCTGAGCATATACAACAAGTTTGCGAACCACTTTCGCTGAAACATGTTGCACCATAACTTTTAGGTATGCTGCAATCTTTGCACTGTGCAGTGTGCGTGCTGCCACTTTCGCATTATATGATAGTTGCAGGCATGGCCAGAACAAGAAGACTTAAAAATCTTCCTGCAAATGTGGCCGATGCAACCGCAGTTTGCTAGCAGCTATAGCGCATTTCAAATGTGCATTTCACTCTGTGACGATACGATGTGACGACTGCATGTGGTGTTAACATGCGAATTACAAAATCTATCAGCTTTGCCAGCCGGTTTGCTAACTTCATCTTTGCGACTGATGTTAATTGCCATCTTGTAATGTCGGTTGAGACTCCTTCTGGTCTTTCAGAATGGGGAACAAGGAAGAAAGCGATGCGTTCAAGTTATTTATATAATATAATAATAATTTCCGTTTGACCAGTTTCCATACAATAATTTCTTATCTCTTTTAGTTTTTTAGCATAGAGATGATTTGGATTATATTATTAAGTTCACATGTCTTACGACTGCTCATTACCGCACGTATTACCGTAATCTTATCAATATTATAAAACTCTGAAAGTCTAAGATGTTTGATAGCTTTATCTAGACGCTTCATTTTATCTCCTGCTAATTCGAAGATTTTGCGTATGTGAAATTTTTTTTAAATTTATAAGAATCGATGCATTTAGTTTGAAATTGTGCATGCGAGTCATAAATTGGTTCACTGAGACATTATTTAATAATACTGCTTTGATTAAGTGAAACTGACGTGCCCCCAAACATATTACATTAACCTTTTATTATTGAAATGATCTTCACATGACAAAACTGCCACATGAATGTCAGTAAATAAAACAAGTTGGCAGTCCGCACCAGGAAGGAAATTCAATTTGAATGTTTAATATTTCAATTCTTCACACACGTTTATCTGCCATCATAATGCAATAATTTATATAATTTAGTAGACGCCTCTTGAATCGTGATTGTCTTAACTCTTAAGTATTTTCAAAAAATCCTACTGTTAAAGTGCTTTGTTCATATGTAACATTTGTATTTCGGGTCTAAAGCTCCTCTGCTGTTGCGCTTTCATCTTATGCAATTTTGATACGCTTGTCGTTCACAAGACAATCAACGTTAACATATTACGCACATGTACAACACAAATATTAAAATTATAGCATAGGGAAAAATTATGATTAAATAATTTTACTTATGTGTGTTGTAAATTTAGTGATTTACACGCGACGGCGCGACGGCGCGGCGCGTTTAGATTAATTCCGTCAGTATTGGAGCCGTTGGACATGGATGAGAGGACTTGATTTGTTTATTCAATTGCCCAATCGTCATGCGTTTTCCTTTTTTCGTTATTTCGGGCTTAATTTTCATGCGGTTGGCTTCAATTGATTTGAACGTTTTTGGGGTTTTCCTCTTCGTGTGTGTTGAGAAGAGTGCGTAATTACAATTCGAGAAGTGTGAGGTGTTTGAAGTAGTCTGTGACTGATAATTGCAGCACCGTCGCGGCGCGGCGCGGCGCGGCGTTGCGATTTACGAACCAATCTGTTAGCTGATGGGATGCTTTTTAATGTAAGCCAGCTGCAGTGTGGAAACAGTTTAATTGCGTACATTTTTACTTGAACATTTCTTCATATTCTTTGGCAACAATCAAACTATCGCCTCAAGTCAATATTTCAAAAAATGTATTCTAAAAAAACTCACCGCGTGAAAATCTTATGAAAAAACTTTCATCCTTTAAAATCACAAATAATTATTTCTCTGTCGTACGAGTCTGAAGGCTAATTGTACATAAAAGTCACGTTCCAGACATTTTAACCTATATTTATATTCTCAAATCTTCTTTTATATGTCTCATTATTTTCCGCGCGCGCGAGAAACACGCGCTTGATAAATATCAGCAACCGCAAAAGGCTTGTGCTTGTTTTCATATTTTTTAGTTCATTTCTGTCAACCCATCTATGTCACAAGACATCCTGGCTGTTCATCTAAAGGGGTTGCAAAATGTCCCACTCGCATAAAAAATTCATACGACTTATACAAAAAGACTATATATGCATGCAACTCCACTCTGCATTTTTAAATTCACCTGTAATTTTTGTTGCATCAATCTTGTAACTAAGCACAACTAAGCACTGTCTTACTCGTATAACAAAGACAATTATGTTTTTCCTCGAGATTTTCCTAACCGCTTTTAGCTTTCAATCCACTCCATTGGCTATAATGCTTTTATAAAAGGATGCTCAAAACATCTACATATTGTCGACATTTTTCTTTTTTCTTTTCTATTCAGTATGTTTTGTGACATGATTTTTCGGTTTTGTGGGTTAGAATTTCATATGATTTGCCCTTATAATTGTAACATATTTGTTTATAAATATAATTGATATAGATGCAAAGTAAAAATTAACATTTACTAATTTGCTTTCCATTGTTATAAAATGTAAGATAACTGATCGATGTCTTATCTGAAATTGTTTACAACATTCTTAATAAGAAATCTCTACCGCATGACTGTCATGTGTTAGATAATAATATATGCTCTTGTTGATATGCCGTATCTACGTACAATTATGAGTTATTTTGGTTGATTGTATGCTAGAATTTAAATGTCCTAACCACGAATAATAAAATATATTTAAAAATAAAAAACTTGAACTTCCCCTTGTCAAACCGCCGAACTTGACGACTTTGGCAGTTGAATCGCGCAATCTTATGCAATTAATTATGTACAACAATTACTTTGTGTGCTTGCTCACAAAACTCATTGGACAATGACCTATCCGCATGTTGTCGGCACGTCCTCTCCATCATCTTTTCTTTAACAACAGTCGAACAACTTGCGGTCGTGTTCAGTTTGTCACTTTTCACACGACGCGACTCGACGCGATACTTAGCGACGTCGAATCGTGGTTATCTTTCGCAATACCATGTACACTAAACAAATGCACTTGTATAGGTGTTAAAACTTATAGGATAAAACAATGTCGAGCTGCAGTGAAAAGAAAGTAAAGTACAACCACTATTAAGTTGTGCGACGTGCAATGTGCTAATGCGAGCATGCACAAGAAATCTGTGACAGTTAAACGCGCACTTTTGAATGCGGAAGACTTGAGGCGAATTGTTACATTTCCTGAATGTTTAAAAAAATGTTATTCAATAATGTCATAAAGTGGATTAATTGAAAGCGGCGCGGTTACGATGGTTATTGCATCGCCAACTGTATCGTGCGCGGAATTTCTTATAGAAACGATGCATCAATAATGGGGGGTGGCTGTCGAGATTACGGCTTGCAGCTCCTTCTGCCTGATCACGAATGGAGATTTTTAAGATGCGACTTTCGCCCGCTGAAGCGCCTATAATCAAATTTTCTTCATCCACGTCGTTAGCCTGCTTGGCAGCGGGAATCGGTGAAACGTCGCGGTCGCGTCGCTGAATTAAATTATAAGTTTGTCACATACAATTGCACATTGAACGCAAGGCAGCGTGTTGGCTGATAGTCAGACGCTAAAGTCCCATTTGTGATTATGATGAGAGATTATCAACGGAAAACGACGCGGAAAATTATTTAAGTACATAAAGCAAGCAGCCGGCTATGTTTCCACACACAAAAGCCGCACCGGAGAAAGTAAGTTCATGCGGGATTTCTGTGACTTGACTTTAATGCGAATTTTGCGTGTTTTGTCTACTATGATTTTCCTTTGGTTAGTTTGATTCCCAATAGACGCGGTATTGTCTGATTCTGGATTTCTATTTCGTCTAATTAATTTGTTATAATATAAAACGACGGTAATTCTCTTTATGATTTTATTTCCGTGAGAAACAACTTAAATCGTAATTTTATATTTAAAGCACAAAACGATGTTGAAAACTTTTTTTTTGCAAAATACCCATATTACACGTACTGTATCCAAATTGCTCCCGTAAATAATTATGTACTCGTATATTTACTCTTGTTGCCGGCCCACGATTGATGTGATACGTGGCGCCAACTTAAATGAAACCCAGCTCAGGTGATTTAACGAGAGAATGTGATGATAAGCATGAAATGGGTTTTCAGCTGAGATTCATGTTATTATGTTGTGAAATGCAACTAGACGCCTCAGGTTGCTATATAATCAATTTTCTATCGTTCTTAATTCCTCCATGACTCATTACATTTTTAAGGTGCATATCGATAATTTGTAACGTTTAGATATTCAATACAACTTCAGTACGACCATAATTTTACACATATTATGTAATAATGTGAACATAGTTTATGAATTAACATAAATAAATATACAGAAACCGCAATAGAACATCAGTTGAAGCCAGTAGCAGTCTAAGAAGTTGTATCACGTAAACATAAAAGATTAAAAATCTCTTGAATAATACACAATGCTGATCGGAACAATGTGGTGTTTACAACTTCCCAAGTAGCGCACGCATCAACATGTTCCAACCGCCGTAGTTATTTTTAAAGGTGTTCTCGCGCCATCAATTCACCGTGTGGGGCACGCATACACAACGTCCTTGTTACATAGAACGGCACTGCTTGCATAGAATAGTTGTTCAAATTTTCTCACAAACTATATATTTATGTGGCATAATGCACCAGATGAATCCTCGGCATGCAGACGCTATGCCGCGATGAATGCAGACGAGGTAATCATTCTGTAGAAAATAAATGGAACATTCATTCAGGGTGAGTGCTCATGAATGAGTCCATTAAGCACTAGCACTTTGTCTCCACTTGTTCTATGTGGGTGTTGCCACGAAGGATGAGACCC
>JANSTS010004443.1:7358-27098 GCA_026546915.1 Sylvicola fuscatus | reverse complement strand
CAATGTTTTGTTTATGTCGCCCAGACATGGTGGGTAGAAAAGATCAATATCAATTGTATTTGAATATTTACTCAAGTGGCGTTTGGTGCGTCTCAGCGAAATCAAAGATTTCTTCTGTAAAAACACTACATTGATAATGTTTTGAAACATAAATACGACAAATTTTGCTGTAAATTTTATACGTTCAATGTTAAAAGCTGCTATTTAAATAACTTTTTAATAATTATTGATTTACAATCTAGTTTCTTTTTAAATTTGGTATCCATCTCGGCTCCATACAAATTAGTCGAGTAATTCGAGAACAATTCATATAAACATTCTTATGCTTTACACCAAAAATCTAAGACCATTTTCATTTTTCCATTTAATCCTTGATCCCGCCTGCATGGCATTGAATTACCAAAGTCTGGAGTATAGATTCATCGTTCAAAGAAAACTTGCACTTGTTGTTATGTTTCGTATCATTATTTATGTGTTCCTTTCGTTGATATAGTACAAGAGACAGGAAACATGGTATTAAGTAGAATTTTCTCCGCGGCAATTCCCGCCAATTTTCTTTACATTGAAATGTTAAAATCGAAAGTTCAGGGGCAGTGTTTAGCTTATTTATGTGCGGTACTGTTAGTTTATGTTTATTGTTGTTGGCTTTATCTCTTGTGAATGTGAATTTAACTTTCATATGTCTTGTCGACAATGAACGCTGCTTGGTGTGTATCTTGGTCTGTTAAACGTCGCTGTGAGCATACATTTCTTTCGTGGTATATCATTCCTAAAATATGTATTTGTACTTACTCGTACGTTTAAAAAAGCATTGCTGATTGATTTATAAATGCTCCATTTCTTATATATTCAATATTAAGTCAATACCAACTAATTAGTATCAAATAAAAAAAATATATTTTCAAATAGTAAACATCTCACGTGGCTTTGTTTCCTATGTCTATTTTTAGAAAATATACGGTGGACCATAATTATATTACTTTTTCGGTCTCTAGATGCTTAATTTAACTTATTTTTAACACTGTTAGTCTGAATGTACCATCATCCATAGCATGGACGATCTGTCCGTATAAAGTGCTTAATTGCCCCCCACCGGCGATGACTGAGTCTATCGGACTCTCATTATATGACCGTTGGCGCTGGTGCGTGAATAATTCTTTTAAAAATAGCGCTGATTGTAAACGCCACACGTAGTTTTTCTAGACAAGCGAATTTAAAAATAAATCAAAACATGTATGAGTATGTAGGTGAAAACCGAAAACGATTCGCAGAATTTTCTATTTTAAATATTACTATATGAGAAAACGATTATGAAGTTTTATGGCATAAATATATAAAATCTTGTGTTCAAAGGACGTTCATTTCGCAAACAAGTGCGATGTCTTGAAACGCTTTTGCTCAAAGTTTTATCTGGAGACTTCTCAAGATGCATTACGTTTGTAGCTTTTATATTCAAACGGACCACTTGACTTCTCTGTAATGTGAAGTTTTCTTTTCGGCTGTTTGTTTTCGCCATCATAATGTACAGTGGCTGGTTCGTCTTTTGTGCGAAATGTACATACGAGTACGTATGTAGCTCACATTAGCATCGCCATATGGTGCGGCTGCATGACTTTAAATATGCTTTCCGCGAGAAGTATTTATTTTTATAGCAAATGATTCGCTCCAGCTCGCAATTAAATGAGATGGTTGTTTATTACGAAATGTACATAATTATAAATAGTAGATCTTGTGGATTCTCGCGTCATACGCGATGAACTCATATGCACACGGTACTTCGATTTCCCCGTACTACTACACTGCCCACATTGCGCAATTCACTTTTCATCTTTTTTGCTCCCAGTCTGATTTTCGAAACTGATTATTGTAATTTAGCAGACGCTATTTCGTGTGCCAAATTGTTGTTTCGTGTAGACGGTTTGCTTATAGTTCTTAATTGTTTATGAATTTCGGGCCAAGGTTATTGGCAATTTTAGTGGATCAATCATAATTTGTGGTCTGGCTTTTCCCCAAATGTGTTTCCAATTTGCTTACATAAATCTAAACGAATTCCGAAAACATGTGCTGCAGAGTGCACAAATCAAATATGCTTTGGGAGTTTTTCGTGTTTGATTGCCTAATGTTCGTAAATACAAGATCAATATCACAGGATGTGCTAAGATTTATTGTTGTTGGCATGTGATTGACATTTTGGAAATATTCAATAAAATATTAAAGGCGGCTCTTCTAATTGGAGAAAAAGTAGTTAAACCGTTTTTAAATAGAAAACAGTTTCAATAACGAAAAGGCCGTAATACCACCCAATGACATGCCCAACACGTGCGTCAATAAAGACCTGACCTTCTCAACGAAGTCGCGTTTTAACTGAAGCTTCCGCTGTTTGCTCAACTTCATCAAACATTTTCTTCGTGTTATATTTAGAACAACCACCATTACGGCCACCCAATTCTTAGTCATCAACCCCCACTAAGTGGTTAGCTATTTCGGTATATTGTCCACAAATGAACTCCAATTGACCAGTACATGTTTTTCCATCGTTGACTTGCCGTGATACATAAAAACGAACGTTACTTTTCATAGGCATAGGCACCATCACCCAATTTCAGTGGAATTCTTTGCGCAAAAATCGTTTATAAAGTCACGTTCTTCAGTACATGTCACAATAAACTCATTTTGTGTTTGCTTTGTCTGTCATAAAAGCCGCTGTGTGCAGAACATCTTGTGCACCTCCACGACACTTGAACTCGCTCATACGTTGTGTGGGTATATTGCTGATGAAATGCACCGCACTCGATGATGCAGCACACAAGAGAAGTAAAACAGGATGTTTTAGCATCCTCCAACAAAATGAAAAACCTCGTCATCAGAATTTCAATCGTGCTTCATAACTTCTTTGCATTTCCTGTTATTTGCAGTTTTTGTTTTGTATGTGAATGCGCTCGCAATTCCGCTAAGGAAACATCTAACGCCCACCCTTGCAGGCGTCCATGCAGTTTTTGCAGTTAATCCTTCAACAGGATCTCATGTGGCTTGTATTACTTTGCCCATATGCACATGTTTAATTTTTGTTGTAACATATTCGTTACAGATTGTTTGTTGTTGATATTATGTCATGCATGTGCTCACTGTTGTTTATATAAAAATGTATTATGCTTGTACATAACCGAGGAATACTTGACTCGAGTTGTTACTTTTTAATACGAATATTATGTACATAAATCCTGGGGTACTTTTGGTGTTTTTGCTTTCTTTACGCGCTGCAGATATTGTCATCTGGATTACAGCGTGCACTTATAAACTTTGCAGAAATATGTATTTTTTGCATCATTACATATGAGTGCAGCATAATTATGGTGGCAAGAGCGTTGCATGTTTTTAGTGCAACTATTTGCCACGATGTTTTCACATCATTTTGTTTCTTTATGAGTTTGCATGCAAAGTGGCTTGAGTATCATGTGGAGATGGCTAATTTGTGAGACTCCTAATTGAGGGCATTGTCCCCAGCTAAATGTGCAGTGCATTGTTGAATGGGGGCTTTTTAATGGCATAAACGCTGATTTATATTACCCTTATGTGAATAGCGCTCAGATGGGATTTATTTGTTTTTACATATATTATAAAAAAAATGTTATACCCATTTGATTTGTTTTTTATTTTTTTACACTATTATTAAATAAATATAACTGTTCGCGTTCAATAATCCGATCGCCAACTTACATAATATAGTGACAATATGAGGACAGGGAAAAAATCCTCCATGACCTGGTTTACCAATTGTGTTAATTTTGCGATTGCATGTTACAAAAACCCGAAGCGACTCTCTTCTAGAGACTAGATGCATGCTAGCGATAGCCATAACACACCATACCCGTCAGGACTTGCACAATGCGAAAAATTTTTGACCTTCAAAATGAGTGACGCAGATAGAGACCGTCGTTATCTCAGTTGTCCTGCCGCACTTTCCTCTCGCATCTCAATCCGGCCATGATAAAGGGAGAAAATCGATTTCATCACATGGTTTTTGTTGTGGCGAATGGCTGTGGATACACTTTCATATACGAAATTGCACACACGCACACCAGGATACACCAGAGTATCCTGTACGCCTCCGTTGGCGCTCTCATTGTTTGCTTGTGCGCCTTCAAACATCGGGGGGGGTTGACGGCGGATTTTTCCTTCGTCCTTGCGTTGAGTGAGACTCTCTCGCGGGGAAACGGTAAACGGTTCTCCAGTGGACATGCGTACTGATTACTGATCGCATTCGCCACAGCCGCCTGTAGGTTTCATTGAATACATTATGTGACGCGTTGCTCTGTTGTCTCAGTTTAACGGTGCGAGTTCACATTGAATCTCTTATATAAACGGTACATTATCACCAGACGTTTTCAAGGTTGTGCATGTGAAAACTGCCATATTCTATATTTACACAAATCCCGTGTAGTTCAACAACGCTGCGTAGTCAGGATTCATTGGCATCACTGCTGACTTATTACTTATTACGCATTTGCTTGTGGTTTTGCTTTCTACACAATTTTTGTGAATTGTTTTGAAAAGTTCGGCTTGGAGACAGCTTCTGCAGTGCTCATGATACGATATGTGAGAAGGTTTTTAATATTAAGTGCTATTTAGTTTTTTCAAACAATTTTTAGTTACATAGTACTGTTCAAGTTCATTTGGTGCATCATGTTGTTACGTCGGAATTACATCATTCCTATACAAATGTTCAATCAATATATGTTGTCAGTGAAATTTAGATTGAATTGTTCGATCAAATTGGTAAATTATCATTGAATGTCGCGTTTATTTCTGTTACTTTGAGCTTCGCAACTATATCAATTAGACCTTGATTCATTACGGCAAGTGATTTATTATATTATATTTTTATATTAATTTTTTATGTCCACACTTTGAGAATAAACAAGATATTTTTGGCTAACCAATTAGCGGTGTTATGAGTTAAAGGTTACACAAAAATAAATCAGCGCACGCGATAAGATTGTCTAATCTTAACCTAATAATATAGCGACAATAGCGTGAAGTAACCTATTAAAGTCCACTTGAGTGTCTCATACCTCTTGCTGCTACACTTAGCTTATACATATATGGTATATGCGACACATGTTATAATGAAAGCAAACGATAAAGATTGTGCGTGCTTAAAAGCATTTGTACCTGCGTCATTATTGTTTATTAAAGCGCATCATTTTATATTTATATATTTGCTGCCGATTTTAAGGAGTGTCGTCCTAATGACAAAAAATATTAAGGTCAAACGATATTTATAAAAGTGTTTTTATATTGAGATCTTTTATATTAATATCATTTTATTTGATCTATTGCAGGAAGAGACTGAACAAATTACTGCTGCATTTAAGGAAAAATTTAAGCAAAAAGATCAGAAGCCTTCCGGTGCAACAGGTAAATAAAACATATTATTGTCCATTTATGTTTACCAGCCCTTCTGGATTCGATTCTAATAATTGTAAAGTACTTTCAGTATATTCTGAATTACTGACCTTTTAAATAGTATTTACTTTGCAATTTTTATAAATTGATGAATGGAACTTTGGAACATTGTGCAAGAAATAATCCTGTCACCCGTTGTGTGATTTTTTCTTAAATCCCTTGTAATATATCATTTTCATAAATGTTTGTTGTCTTCAACAAACCCAAACTCTAGGCATAAAAAACGGTTAGACATCACAATGAAAGACCTTTGTTGTCTACACTTACAATGCAATTTATTAGTCTGTGTGATTTTGTGGGAGATTCAGTGGGAGTCTGCACACGCGCTTCATCAGAACGCTGCTACTCCTTATCACTGCTTGTTTGAGGAAGAAGGGAATCGCTTTGTTATTGCCAGTCTGATTAAATTCCGTCATGGCTATTTAATTTATTGCTATGTAGTTAGTTGTATCGCGTCGCACCACTTCGATTTTTTTGTATAAGTATTTTCACCGTTTGCAGTATTGAATTAAAAAAAATCTATTGTGATTTCCAAGTGCATAACAACACTTGCGTCAAAATTTGAATAAAATCTGTACTTCATGTGAATAAAGCTCAGTGAAAATGATTGTTGATTTGCACCCAATTGACTGCAACTCCTTGAAACAAACATCAGGCAAATGTGCCGACTGCCGAGTCGCGACAAATTCTGCTCGTAAAGCCATGTGAAATTATGAGAATGCAGCAATGCAGTGCATTCGAAAGGGCCCATTCACCTACATTCAAATTGCTGCAGCAGTAGACATAGACCACCGACCACCCACGCCATAATGCCCATATTACCTCAAACCGAATTCGCTTCACACATTCGCGTCGCTGTATTGGAACGCCTATCGACCTGAGCGGACATGTAATACTAAATCAATTGTTGTAGTTAACATTTATAAAATTCAAATCGGCCTTATAGGAGCTTTCAAAACAATTTGCATTCATTGCATTTGTGTATTGTTTTGACACATGGCGCTGTTTGTTTGAGCAACATTTATTGCATACTAGAGTTTATATACGAAAGTCCTACGCCAATTCGGGCCATTGTTGTTTGTGGACATTTGTTCTGTGACTTGTGGCGGACGGTGTGGCGGTTGCCGTTGAATATCAAATTAAGTGCATACTCCATATTTGTGATTGGAATAAGTAATAAGAATTGTGTTGAATGCGGTATGTGACATAAAAAACCTGCATAAACAACGCACGTATCAGTGCAGAAAATATACACGCTAATTGTCTGTCACATTTTTGTCAACCATAATAACAGAAACATAGATTGCATTTGAACGAGTATTTATGTAAATATTACTAGTTAGTTGTTACTGCCGTGCGGTGCATTGTCAAGTTGTTTTTAATGGACAATTCGGTCCGTTTTGATTGTAGATGTTATTAATTTTCTTAGGAGGTTACACATGTAATTATCCGTATTGTAGTTCATTGTAAGATTTTCATTTACATAAAAATGCACATTGATTACAGTAAAGAACATAACGCTGTAATGAACAATTGAAATGCGTCTCATGTCTGCTTTTCATCAGATCCGTTGTGTGCGTGGCAGAAATAATGAAACCATTTTATAAGTTTAGTTCACTCACATGATTGTTACGTTTTGCCATGTGTGAGCTTTACGTAAGAAATTACATGCCGATTGTTTTGGCCAACAGTTCTAGGCTATTTTTGAAATTTCTATGTGTCGATAAAGTCAATTTTATTTACATAACTTATTGTAAACATTCCTTATCGCTAAACTAAATTCAAGATCAAGATTTTTATGATACAAATACTTTCTATTGTACACAATTTGCCACCAATCACTTCTTTCACTATACAACTCTTGAAGGTCCACTAACCTTACAATGTAACAACATGAACTCTGCCCTCTACGATCGTCTTTCTAAAGAAAACGGCAATGTAGTGTGAATTAAATTAGAATCAACTAATCGCATTATCGTATTTAAATAAAAGCGCGCTACAAAAGTAGCGAAACCTTGTTGACAGTTGACCAATCACCTTATTTGATATACGATAATGCTTTTTATGTAGTAAGAGTTTAATTCATTGAGGTATTTGCGAGCATTAACAATTTAATGTCATGGACATTTTATATGGCAGCCTGTCTACCTTCGAATCATCCTCGAAAATGCTTTTATTTTACCTGAAGATGTTGATTACCGCGGAGATGATTTAAATGATGATAAGACAAAGGTACTTCTATGCCCAAAATGTTCAAGATCACATGCCGCTGCTGGAAAGCTTAATTTTTATTTATGAAGCTGAGTGATAACAACAAATTATGTTCTTATCTTCTCAAAATGTTTAATTTAAATTGTGCTACTTCAATTTAGCAACAATACAAAAGGTCATGCGTAATATGAAGATAAACTAGCTAATTAATTGCACAATTCACTTTGGATGTGGCTTAGCCCACAAATTTTCGCGCAAGCTCAACAAATCCGCAGCGCCGTGTAACCAAACACCCAGGGCTAGGGCACACTTTTGCTGTGTGCATACTTAATTCCACATGTTACATTAGAATGCAATTCGCACAAAAGTAGGTGGCATTTTCCCTATTAAGGTGAAACCAAACAACAACTCCCGCGTGCCTCGGTTGTTTCAGTTCTGCTGTTTCTTATGTTGTCTCTTTTTTGCGTGAATAAATTTGCTTTACTTATCAGCAACGTCACTTATTTAAATTTAATTTCATTTTCTACGCTCCTGACGTCCAAATCCGGCGATTTGCATTTGGAACAAGCACTGAACATATAGCAGAACAATACATACATATATGGAATGTACGTGTGCGACAATTGCTGTTAGCCATATGAGCATAACTGTTTTTAGTTGCAAAGCAACATGCGACTATGCAGTAACTCTGGTGCGAATTCCTATCGATGGGACAATTTTCCTTAGAGATTTTAAATTAACGTGTTTTCGGCGATTGTGCGTAAAATATTAAGTACAAAATTTTCATAAGTGAAAAAGTATGCTGTTAAAACAATAAAGTGGGTTTAAATTTTCGTGGCTTTTTTAGAACTCCAGTTTTTAACTTTTCCAGTTAAACGTGAATAGTGAAAAATTCTACCATGATTCGCCAAAATTTCTGCTCCCCATCGCCGGGCATCAAGGACAGGATGAAGCTTTTTGAACAGCAATGTAATTTTCTTACAATTTTTTGTGTCTTTAACAGTGAATTCAAAATGACAAGCGATTTACTTCTAAAAATATACAAATTGGTAACTTATTGATTTGTGGCGCAATCTTTTTTATTCTGTGGCGTGTGAAAAATTAAGGTTTGCACTTTTCGCATATGAATTTTCTCACAAAAATGTTTATTTGCTTTATTTTTCAATTTCCGATACGCGTCAGTCAGCTTTGATGTTTTCATTATTGTTAGGGCTTCCTAATGAATTAGGAGAGAATTAGCTTTCCGAACGCAAATTGTTTTCCGACCATTGACATAATTTTCCAAAGAGCGGAGATTGCCTCATTTCAAAGGTTCAATTTAGTGTGACTAATTTAATTTAGATGGTCAATCTAGCACATATTTGTTTTGTATTAATTTTTTACAAGACTTTAAAAAGATGAATTTGATTTTATGATTAATATTTTAGAAAGATATTTTTAGATTTTTTAAAATTTTAATGTTTAGTAAAAAACAATCTAAATTATTTACATTTCAATAAATGCTTCCAATTAGAAACTCGTAAACACCAGAGATAAAATCAAAGCAATAAACAATAGGCTAAATGTTCATGTAAACCCTCGTGGGCAGCGGATCGCGTCTCCCACGCATGGCACGCCACACTTCCAACTCAAAGTGTCACCAAGGCAGTTATGGCAAACACCTAAAGAGCTATACACTCGATCTTATAAATCAGGTGAAACGTGTTGATGCATATCATACTTATTTTTTCAATTAACCCAAACGAGAACGTCACTTTGTTAGTTTTATTCTTACGTGTGGGTTTTATTTGCAAAATGCCTTTGCAACTGAATTAAGCGCAATGCAGCGGCAACATAAATGGTTTGTTCATTGTATTGTCACCTAGCTGCATCGAGTGAGGCAGAACCGCAACATGTTGGATGTAATCCAAAGCGCATTATGCCGATGCATGACAATGACGGGCAGATAATTCGTATTGATGCGTCTATTTACTATATTTAGTCAATGAAATTGATATCGTACAAGTGCGGATGCTCGTATTTAGTCAATGTGTCTGTAATAAAATCAATTGATGGTCAGAGTCTGATCAAGGGGAAAGGAGCGTGCTCAGCCATATATCCCTTATAAACAGTCATTAATCATTTTTGATAATGTTGATTATGATTCTGTACAAAATATTCGTGAGACGTAACATAAAACAATTTCAAAACGTTGAGCTTTTAAATAAAAAGTTTGCGTTTGCTTCATCGAAGAACCCATTTTTTTTTACTGTTAAGAATTTGTTTTCCTATTTAGCTTTGCAATCCTAATCATCAAATCAATCATAAATTTTAGACGAAGAAGACGATTACAACGAACACCAACATCATCCATTTGGCAGCAGTGACGACTACCTAGACGAGTGCACTGACAAGATGATGCCGCCACTGCAATCACCTTCAGCCGGTGTTGTCACCGACTCACAAGGACTTATTGTGCCAAAGAAGCTGATGAATCCATGTCTAGAGTCAAGCGATCGTCAAAACTTGCACCGAGAATTGATGTTTAACCAGAAAATGTATATTTAATATTCTGAATTTGTTTATAAATGGATAACCTTGGTTTTTTTTAAATTAACAGTGGTAAAAGTGTGCTGAATCAAAAGTCTGAGCTGCAGCGCGCCCTGCAAAAGCAAAAAGAGCGCCAAATGCTGAACGAACAGATGCAGCAGCAAAATAACAAAGCGAATTGTGCACCGAATCTGGGTGGCGAGCTGAGCCGTGTCATAATGCAGAGAGCACAACGCCTTGAAAGTTTGCAGAACGGCGAGAATCAACAGGATGAGCTGAATCGACAGCTCAATCCAGAGTACTTGAATGCGCGAGCTAAACTGCGTGCCACCATTGATTCAAAGTAGACCTAACAACTATTAACTTTTGCTGCAAATTGAGAAATTGTTTAACCAAATACATTTAACATTAAACCGTTTTATTAATATTGATAACGCAGAAAAGGACAAACGTATAAGCTGAACTGACGCAGATGATAGAGAAATAAGAAAGCAACTAAGAATTTAATTGATTGTTGTCGATTTTCATTAAATAATTCACTATGATTGATAATGTTCAAGTCACAAGATAAATTCCTTTAGTTCTCTTTTCTTGTGGTCTGCTTAAAAATATTTGGTAATAGAAACTGATTGGTTTAAAAAAAAAATGCGAGAAGATAATCTCCAGTATTTCTATAGTTTTATGTTTCTGATATTAGCCGTCTCTCAAAGATATCGCTGAAAGAATTAGGTGAAAACGGATGCATGTTTTTTGTTAATTGTGTTAACTACACTAATAATATGGTAGCGAATAGGACGATGTGTAATTATTTATTAGTTTAAGACGAATGCTTTAAGTTAGATATATTGTTAGGGTGTTTTTGTTTCTTTAAATATGTATGAAATGATGCTGTAAGGCGATAATGATGAGGTCGCGTTCGAATCTTCATAGCAGATGCTATAAATGTTTAGTAGATGTAAGCTAATTCACAACAGAACTTTTTTCAGTGTTTGACAAGTTTAAATGTTAACAGTTTGGAGTGACCTTATGTTCTCTAGACCATTTCTCACCGGTTGTAGCTTCCTCTGGCTGTATTTGTTTTTATTTTCTTCTTAAATTTGGTAGATAATTCATACAATTTAAGACTTGATAACTTTTTATACTTGAAAACCGGTGAAGAATTATTGCAATAGTGTTTTCATTTTATGTTTAATATCGAAAAACAAGCGAATTTAAAAACTATATGTGTATAATGTTTGGTCAATATTTCACTAGAGACAGATGTTCATTTTTTCAATTATAAATATTTACAATTTATTATATAGATAGGAATTTGTGTGAATAATTAAAATCATTGTAATTAACTGATTTTTCTTACCAATTGCCATACTTTTAAGTCATTTTAACACGATTGCATACTAAATATTCATGAAAATAATTCGCTCTTTTGTCATTCTGTCTTTGTGTACATTTTTATTTCCTGCTCAAAATTTCCTTATTTTTTTTTAGGTTTTCTGAATTGAAAAGTAATGTTGTGAAGGTGCAAAAGAAAATTGTACCTGAAAGAGAACAAAGTAAAAATAAAATTAAATGTGTGAAAACAATTTAATACTAAATATAACCAACACACTCAGAAAGTCAGAAAGAGAAGCTAATACCTTTCTTCATCACAAGTTAATTAAATTTAATGTACTATATACTATTAACAGAAGTAAGCAATTTAATAAAAAAAAATCAACAAACATTTATTATATTAAATAAACTCTATTACGTAAACATTTTCTTAAACAACAAACAATATTAAGATAGAAAATAATGTTATTTTGTGTATTGTTAATTCTAGAGTTTGAAACAGATTAAAACAATATATGTATAATATAAAAGAAAAAAAATTGTGTTTTTAATAATTGAAAATTTCATTCAATTATCTAGTTAAATATATTTTGTGACTCACCCGACTGCAACCACTTCAATTGCATAATATGGAGATGATTACGTCAAATTCCGCGCCGCTACGGCTGCTGAGCTAATTGAATAAGATGTTGGTTGCAGTGGGATTGATTCTCGTTTTTTTTGCAGAAAATGCTTAATTTGGGCAACGAAAGCTTCGCGAATTAAATTGGCCTCTTTCCGTAACATTGGTCACGCAAAGTGTTGATAATTTCAATTTTTGTATAATTTCAGATTAGATTATTTAATTTTTCGATTTCATTTCGAAACTTATAATAAAAGAACATTCAAATTTGTTTTACGTTTTAAGCTCATTAATTGGAATTTAGGCAATGCTGAAATCAAGGTAAATTAAATATCAAAACGGACTAAATTCATTTATTGAAAATTGTTTAAAATTCAATATTATTCGTCAATAAAAATTCAATACCATTAGCCAAGTTCTTAACCTACAAATTTAATCTTTATAGTGAAGCTTTATACTCTTAGCTGTGGCTCTGAGTCCCGATTCGTGCTAAGATTTTTAAGAATAATTCAGACTGTAAGCTGTCAAATATGCAGTCGTCCTGAGAAAAACAAACTTCGAAAATTTTAAATTAAACGTTAAGAAAAGTCTTTTTACAGAAATAAATTATGTGTTAAATTACTATTCATTCAAGATATGTAATTGAAATACGAAAAACAACAAGAAGCGTCATTAAGAATTTTTTTATGTTCGTGATAATTTGCTATTTATTTATTCTATATGTTGTTTCAAATAAACGTTAATATTTGAGCAATCTTTTGAATTAACATAGAATTAACATATATTTATGTGGAACATATTGCGCTGTCATTTAAATGTCATATTACAATCTTGGCAGCTAAACACTTTTATATTGATATCGTTTAAAGTGAATTTATACCAAGCACATGTGTGCTGGTTGCACCAGTAATTTTATAAAAATAAAAATTATTTTGCGAAATCCTTTTGCAAAATGGAGTTTAATGAATTTGGTGTAGCTGTAAAGGAAGAGGAGCAAACACAGGGACACATGTAAGTACCGTTGGATGTGGCAAAAAGAGTGTCTTGAAGATGTGCGTTGAGGTTATGTTATTTACATGAATTGTAATTGCAGTCTCTGCTGTGAATGCGGCGTCCTCATAACACCGAATCCAGCAAACATGTGTGTGGCTTGTCTTCGTACTCACGTTGACATCACAGAAGGCATTCCCAAACAGGCGACACTTCACTTCTGTCGCAACTGCGAGAGATATCTGCAGCCACCCATTGAGTGGGTGTCTTGTGCGTTGGAATCCCGTGAATTGTTGGCTCTTTGCTTGAAGCGTTTAAAAGGATTAAAAGATTTGAAACTGATAGACGCTGGTTTTGTGTGGACCGAACCGCATTCAAAGCGGATCAAAGTAAAGCTGACTGTTCACGGTGAAGTCATGGGAGGAACCATCTTGCAGCAGGTGTTTATCGTTGAGTTTATTGTCAACAACCAAATGTGTGATGATTGTCATCGTACAGAGGCGAAAGATTTTTGGAAGTGTCTGGTACAAGTGCGACAACGTGCAGAAAACAAGAAGACATTTTATTATTTGGAGCAGTTAATTCTGAAGCACAACGCCCATGAAAATACGCTGGGTATCAAGCCGGAGCATGGTGGCTTGGACTTTTTCTACACCAATGATAACCACGCTAGGAAGCTGGTGGACTTCCTGCAAACAATGCTGCCAGTGAAGATAACACACTCGAAGCGACTTATTTCGCATGATATTCACAGTAACACTTACAATTACAAGTACAACTTCTCAGTAGACATTGTTCCCATTTCCAAGGATAGTTTAGTGTGTCTGAATAAGCGTCTGCAACAACAGCTTGGTAGTATTTCCCCCATTTGTTTGGTGCATCGGGTGGCCGCTTCGATTCATTTGATTGACCCACAGACCGCCCAAATTGCTGAAGTTACGAGCAATTTGTACTATAGACATCCTTTCGAGGCTATTTGCAATCCCAAACAAATGACCGAATACATTGTCATGGATCTGGAGATAGTACATGACAAGGATCGTGGTTTCTTCCCGGGTCAAGGTAAGGTCTCCGAGAAACATGTCTTATCCGACATATGGCTAGTCAAAGCATCTGAATTGGGCATAAATGACACCACCGTGCACACTAAAACGCATCTGGGTCACTTGTTAAAAGTTGGCGACTCTGTTATGGCCTACAACTTGGAGGATGCAAACATTAATAATGATAATTTTGAGAAATTGAACGCTGATCGTGTGCCCGACTTGATTGTGGTCAAGAAGCATTACGATGACACGAACAGCCGGCGAAGTCGTCGTATGTGGAAATTGAAACATTTGAATGAGGAGACAAAGGGCGAGAAAGAGAATCGTGATTATGATGAGTTCTTGAACGATCTTGAGGAGGATCCCGCCATGAGACAGAACGTCAACATCTTTAAGGACCACAACAAAACAGCTATTCCAATTGATACAAACGATATGGTTGATCCAGGCGTGCCGGTTATTACGCTGGAGGAAATGTTAGATGATTTGGTCATAGAGGATGATGAAATGGGCGATGATTGTTAAACATTTCGCATTGAATTTTATTATGAAATAAATTTTAATTTTTCAAAAGAATTTTTTTATTCGGCTGAAAGGAGGAACATCTTTCTGTTTTTTTTTTTACATTCAAACTAAAGTTCGTCGAACTCGAGTGTAAATTTTATTCGAATATACTACAAACATACATTCAAACTATGTAATCCAATATTTATGTCTTATGAGCTATGAGTTACATCTTTTAATATTTACTGTTAGGCTGTTGGCATTTTATACAACTAAATTAATTCGCAAGCATCCCTTAAAACGAAAACGACGTCCATGAGGAGACGCAACAAAACCATTACAATATAATAAAAATGTATGTATAAACTCAACTGGAAGGAATTAAAGCTACTAAGTATTACTTTTATGCGAATATTTGTGCGGCTTCTATGCATAAGGACCGATAGAGAGTGGAGAATGGAGATAGAGGAACATTTTTTACAAGTTTCTTGATCTGGGTGACACAATCCTAAACACTGTCCCGTGGCGGAGTGAATTTTTTCAATATGAGTGATGGCTGCATAAAGCGCGGTACCGCAAATATATCAAAAGCGGTACTTGTGGCCAAAGATCAGTTTCCCTCGTTGTCAGTGGGATCACAATCGGCACAGTGCCACGAGTAACCGCGTCGCTTGGGCGTCTTTTTCAGCGGCGGGTCCAAACACGTGAAATGATAGCTCTTCTTGCACTCGTCACACTTGACTAGATTCTGCGGACTGCCCGGTTGGCGGCACACGTCACAGCTCAGCTCCTTCGCGGGTATTGCTGTGGCCAACATGGTCGCCACTTGGGCAGCTGATGGACAGGGTAGGGATGCTCGACGTGCACGTTTTCCTGGCATTGTTATCTTTTGCGGTTTTTGTTGTGGTAGCTCGGATGTGGAAGCGGAGTTGTTCGGTGCTGCACGCTTAGATGATGGTGACAGTAATGAGGGGATCTTAGGGATAATGCCAATATTAAATAACAACATCAAGAAAACTATTGCACTGAGGTACTCACCACAATTGAGGAGTCATCTGTAGGTGACTCTGTCGGTTCACAACAGAGGGACTGCGAGGAGTCGTCAGCGCCTGCCGCACGCACTGTGTCCGCCGAAACATAGTAGCACTTGGGCTCGTCTGGGGTCTCGCCGGGATGTGCTGGCAGCGCCTTAAACTGTTTGGTTTTGGTTGGTAAATGGGAACGAATGAATGGGAAGATTAGTTTGTGATGGCGTGGAAGTTGATAAAGGGCTTGTGTTATTTGTTACCTTTATCTTTATGCGTGGTATGCAATCGATAAACGATGTGGATGAGGTCAGTGTGTTGGGATTCTCAATGTCGTGGCTTTTCTTCTTTCGCTTCCGTTTGTGTTCCTTGTGAGCAGACGTTGGAGTCCTCTCGGTATCTGACATCGAATGGTGTTTACTTTTGTGCTTATCTTTGCGTTTTTTGCGTTTTTCACCGCTCGGTGATCCATCAAATGTGGTGGCGGGATCCGTAGTCTGATCATCGCCTGTTGCTGATGCGTTTGGCTTGTTTTCAGGAAAATCTGCGGCAACTTCCGCAACAGTAAAGCTGCTCGTGTTCGGCGGTACTGCTGATAGATCAACCGAGGAAGGCTCATTCCTGGAATTTATGTGCAACAAATTCTTTTCTCTCTTACTCTTTTTGTTACTTTTTGACTTGTGATGTGTTTTTCCATCTTTTGGCGTCGATGTCATTGGGCCAATTGAACAGTTTTCGATGGCGCCTGAATCAAAATGTTTCAGTGGCTCATGGTTAACATCTTCAGAAATGCCATTCTCTTCTGTTTTAATTTTTTTCTCAGACGAATTTAATTCATCTAGTAAATCCGTGGTTGGCATTTCTCCAGTTATTGTTCGTTTCCGGGAAATTTGTTTAAACTCCTTAAGATCATCCTTTATAACATCTAACGAAGAATCACGACTGTCAAACGGTTTTTCGGGAGTCTTTTCTTCATCCACCTCCGATGAAGTGCATGGAATAATAGATCCATCTTTACTGAATCTGGTTCTTGATTTCCGTGGTCCCTTGGGAACATGTACCTTTCCTTCTTCGTCTTCTGACTTGTCGCATTCCGAGCACTGCCAACCATAGAGTTTAGATTTCTTCGGATGCCTCTGAAGTGGAGGATTCAAACATCCCAAATGGTAGTGTAGATGGCATGTGTCACATTTGGCCAGCAAATGTTGATCGTTACATTTTTTGCAAATACCACAATTCAAAAGTTGCGTACTTAAGATGCGGCCGCCAGTGTCACCGCCGACAACTCCGCCACAATTCAGGTTGACTAGCGGGAAGCCGACACCCATTTTTAAAGCGGCTGCTGTTGGCACTGACATCGTGGGACGTTGGATGAAAGCAGCAGGCGGTGGAGTTGGAATTGGCCTAATACTATCTCCATTTCCCATTTCCGGTGTAGCAATATTTTTTACAGACGGAAGCATTTTGCTTGGACACAACGCAGCAATTGAAGCGTGCAGCTTATCGATGGCTTCTTTCAAATTCTTGTTGCGTACCTCCTCCTCAGCATTTTCCTTGATTGTTTTATCGTATGACTCTCGTAGGCGCTGTTGTTCGGCCACCAGCGCTTTGTTTAGTTCAAATTGATCATCCAAATTCCGCTTCAAATCCTTGACACGTCCGATGCGATCTAAGTAATAGCCGATAAATTCGACGCTGAAAGCAGGCGAAATGTGCCACTTTTTACGCACGTCAACCAGAGCAGCAATCTGCGTTTCCTGAAACTCTAAAGCGGCTGCATCAACACCCATTAATTCTGCCTTTAAAATAAGACGCCGACACGCCGATGCCGAAGTAGTCAGAAGTCGTGGCATCTTTTGTGTTGGTACCCAAGGTTCCATTTTGGTTGTCTTATTACTGTGATAGTTGACGCGGTGTTTCTGCAGCTTACGCTCAATCCGCTGCTGCTCCTCTGTTGGTTTTTCATGCAACTTCTTGTGAGCATCATCGAATCGTTTGTACTCCATGCGTTGTTTCAGTGCGTGAAAATTACGTTTTCTATGTTTAATTAATGTTTTATCTGAATGGATTTTGCAGTGGGCGTAAAACGGATCGGCATGATCCACCTCCTCTGAATGGGCTTCTGACAGCAGTCCAGCAGCCTGGGCACAAGTCACGTGAAAATATGTTTTACACATGCCGGCATCACAACCTATGCAGACTCCAGTGCGCGAGTAATGCGCATCTTCACAAAGCGAGCAAGTCTTTGCGCCCCATTTGCTGTACTGCATTTCAAACAATGTAACGGATGACAACTGGTCTACTTCGCCAAAAGCAACGCCTGGAATGTATAAAGCACAAACCAAATGCACCCATTTCCCAACGTCAGTCTCTTTAAAAATACCGCCACGGTTCGGACACAGCTCACACACCGGATCAGAGACGTTAGCACGACACGATTCACAAAACCAAGGTTCCGTGGAGCACGAAGACACCGTACTGGATATACTGCCAGAATCACTTATACCATAGCACCCTTCGTGCACTGAAATTCCACAAGCATCGCACTCAACAATCTCGTTGGTATCATCACTACGCTCTCCTAAGCAGGCACAGCACACTGGTTTGGCCGGGATTTTAGTTGGCGGCTGCGGTTTCAGTGCGATGGCATTGAGATCAATTGAATGTGAAGGTTTCGCCTGATCCGCTACTACTAAATTTTTATTGGCTTTGCCATCATCATCACTAGACGCATCTTCGTCCGACATGTCGTCAGACGCACACTCATCTTTTGAGTTGTCTGAAAAGTCGTCACTTTCCTCATCGTGATCTTCAATACGAAAATCACTGTCACTAGAGCTCTCTTCTCCTAGATCACAGTCCAGCAGGTTGGTCAGCTGCATATTGTTATTTCGCTTCTTCTGGTCCATCATGAGTGATTTTGTATGTTACAGTCTATGTGGTAATAAGTTCCTTTTGAGTCCTTCTTTTGTCACGGAATGCAGTTTGTTTAAAACTTTAAACCTAAAACAAAAGAAACTTTAGTTTTCGAAGTTTTTCCACAACATTTGAGAAATAGATCGCAGCATCCTAAGCGGCAGGCTCTATGAGACTATTTTTTTTCTTCGCTTTTTTACTTACGCGGCGCCATGTTTTTCACTCCCTTCTGGGCGATATGTGTGTGAGTCAGGTGCAATGAATTCAATCCCTTGTATTTGTTAACAAAGAATCAACATTCAACCAATTGCACTTAGTAATACCGAGATTTACAGTTTAGCACTTGAAATAATAACAAAAAGTTGATTTTAAGCACCAACTTAAAACTATGGTAAAAACTAGAATTCTTCTATAGACACTTATTTTAAACTGGCTCTTAGATTGTAGGGTAATGATTATTGTTGGTTATGTTAAACTCCTTTTGTTATTTGTTTGCTCTAGTACAATTAGTTATGCTATTATTGAAGCTTTCGAAGTAAATTTTTTCTGTGGTGAAAATTATTTCGAACGTGTTTTGATGTGGAACGTGTGGTGAATTTGGTTAATTTTTCAAATGTAACCATTTTTTTGTAAAATTAGAGTTTATATCTCAACTTACATTTAAATATATACATTACATATCGTAAATCATTTAACATTTTGTTTAAGTCTGAAAAATACGAATAATTCTAAAAAGATGGTGTTAGTGCAAAAAATAATCGATTTTAAGTTCGGCACAAGGATCGCATTCATAGACCATCAAAAGAATATTTTTTACACTTCATGCGACTAAAAAAATGCTCATGAACTATTATATAATTAATACTTGTTAAAAAAATTATAGTCACAGACCTTCTTCAATGAATTGAAACTGCAGAATAGAATTAGATTCTTTTTAATTTTTTTGTTTGCAATTTGAAATTAAAATGTGTCAGCCTTATTATTAATGGACTATATAAACACGAATGAAAATCAAATGTACTACAGTTTAATCAAACAAATTTACACATAAAACAAGCAGAATTAATGTAGGAACACCTTGAAGTATGAAGTTCATAGA
>JANSTS010004442.1:129058-139104 GCA_026546915.1 Sylvicola fuscatus | reverse complement strand
CCACGGCATATCAAATTTACGTATGAAATTGCTATCAACATTGTAATACACTACAATGACCTCATTCTCAGTTTCACCACATTTGAAAGGAATCGATGAATTTTATGCCCTTCAACGAGTTTTTATTTAAAGGGTTTGTCGGACGTGATGGTCCGCTTTTACAGTATGTGGCTGCTTCCACACACCCACACACACACACACCGACAAAAAAAACTGTTGAGCCGAGGATAATTCGCTTGGAACGTTTCTGTGAAATTTTAATTAAACTTTGTAAAAATACGCTTCAATGCAACCCTCATAAATAACAGCCACCGTTTGTGCCGAGCTTTTTTTATTTTATTAGAAACAATTCCATAGATTAAATGGGCACATTTTGTAAGAATATTTTTTAAATTACCAAGACCATGGATATAATGTAATATATACAACACTAATTAGAGCTGTACTCTTACAGTCGTATGAGATATATGTAAAATGCATTAAAAGTTAGAAACGAAAACAAGCCTAATTCAGTGCAGAGTGTAAATAATTTATTGGCCATTAAAAGAGTTCTGCCACCCCGAGGATAATAGCACCTGCTACGAACCTCATATCAACAAGCGGGCATACAAATGGCTCTTAAGTTTATGTATCTATGTGGAGGTTTACAAGAAAAATGGGAGTGAATTTGGTCGAGAACGCTCGTTAGAGAGTTACAGTCCTGTCAGTGTGGTTCTAAATGGCTCTTATACCACCAGAGAATAAGGATCATTTCCTGAAATCTCATTTTATAATAATTTACACACACACTCCCAAGGGCGTTAAAATACAAGCGTGCGAACTCATTAAGAAAACGCACATATCAGCAATCAAACATTTATATCTGATTCTCGAAAAGAACCGAAATGCTTTAAGTCATGACCATTTTGTTATGTTAAGATCAGAGATAATTTTAAAGATTAAAGAGATTATTGGAAACCGGATAGTTGCAACAGTTATCATTAGTCATTAAAAGCTTCAAAAAGATATTTGTATTATCATGCTATTTTTGTGAGAGTTAAAAGTCTATACTTAATCGTAATCGTAATCGATTGGTAAGGTCATGGAATCGGACATTGTTGTGAGGGTCCCAAATATAAAAATGACCATCGATTAAAGTTTTATCACAAACAATTGTAATTTAATCCAGGCCAACGCCCGACTTCTCTATAAGTTTTTTCAATACTTAATACAATATTGTTGAAAGAAAATTTTGTAAAAGACAACTGAATAGTTAGTTCCTATAAATTGATCTGTTATCAAATAAAAGAATTAGTTTACGATAAATTATCAATAAACAAAAGTGTCTTCCTATTCTTGGTACATGGTTTATCAGCAATTCATTTCTATATTGCTTCCCATTTCTCAATTCAAGGGCAATATTGAAAAAGGTTAACTAAACACAATATTTATTTGTTATTTTGTAACTCCAACAACAATATTGTTTGTCCACCTATCTCACTACTCTGATTAAATTATTTATTTTCTTCTTACTCCTTGTAAATTTATCTTTCGCATAGATTGTCTTTCATTCTCTCTGTTTTCCCATATTAAACATTTTTTTCACTCACGTTCTATTTTATGACCAAAAATAAGTTGATAGTGAGACAATGCTCGCTTCGATATGGATACAGAAACGGATGCGATAAAAGGACACGATGTGTGTGGGCACAAAGTTCCTTGGCGCCAGGTTGAAATTTCATTTGATACTTTCATTACGTCTCGTATTCTCCATATTATCCTTTATATGGATAGTATTTTTAGCCTGATTTCTCGCCGCTCAGCTTTGATCTGTGTACAGCAGCTAAATGTTATTGGTAAATTCCGTTCCATAAACTCTGCCATTTTTATATAAAAAGGCAAAACACATCTATATACACTTATATACTAAATATAGTGTAAGCATAACACACACAAAAAATCAATGTAGTTGCGGGGGTGGTATTTCTCTCAACTCAAACTTTGAGAATCTGTTTTTATTGTTTGATTTTTATATGAATGTATCTATACTTTCTGGTATTCTCCTAAATTTGATAGCAGCAACACCAGTCAATGTCTCGATTAATAACATTTTTGTCGCCAACTTTAGTTTTCTTACGCTTATCTAAGATGAAGAAAAATTATAGTGTAAATTGGGTGGCGGTTTTGAAAAACAAATAACATTTCTTATTTGATTTTGAGTGGATTTATATTATTTGTGAGATGTAAAATTTAATTGCGTGGAGTTCATCGATCGCGCTTCATGAAACAGAATTCATTTTATGACTCGTTGTTATTTAAAATATTTACAGAAATTTTCCATTTATTAAAGCTAAAACGACTTGCTATTGCATACAATTGTAAAGAAGTCATTTACCAGCCATATTGATTCCATTGTTGACCTAAATTTCCCCGAAGATTTACTTTCAGGAGCCACAAACCAACACATAAAAGTATTATCCATAGGCATCAATAAAATGTTGCGTCGGAATACTTTAGCAGTTTTATGTTGAGCGAATTTCCATAGGGAAATGAATTTACTTTTCATCCGCTAACCAATTTTTCTACTCAAAAAAGGCAAACTAAAAACACTTGCCTATTTTCTACCTAATATATATGCGTGGGAAGATTAAGTCTTAGGGAACAACATAGAGGGAGTAATATTAAGCAGAAGAAACTTGGTACACACCTGTCCCCTTTCTTTTACTGCGAATACGTGACATGAATGAAGTTCGTCACCCATCATCGTATACCAGTCACATCAAATTGTTTGGCGATTACGAGCTCCGCATGGCGCAATGTGCACGTGCGTTTGTTAATCCACGATGCAGAAAAGAGGGTTCAGTGACGACTTAAGAAATACCAGTCCAAATGCTTAGTAGGTATTGTTTTAATAACAAGATGAATAAACTGTGACATTAATAGCGTGGGAGAGTTTCTCTGATGTTGTAAATTTTCATCTTGGAATTTTGTGCTGATTACGTAACGCATACTTTAACAGGATTTAATTGTAACTTGTATTCAACGCTTTCGCTATACGCCCCTGCATGCCGATCATTCAGAAATAATTAGGAAGAGGCTCTATGACATTCCTTACTTACAATAATATTGGATTAACTGAAGTAAAGAAATTCAAACTTGACTGAAAATTTGCCTCGTTAGCGTCACCCTTATTCCATACAACTGACTCGCTGTGATTTATTTCATTTGCCTCTTTTATTATTATTACAAATTTTTCTATTTCCAATTTAATATTCTCATAAAGAAATAAAACGGTCACGCTTGTCCCATGAAGTTATTTATCGTTCCCTCACCCATAAATTTCTTTCTATTCCGCAAAGCTGGTAAATTATTGCAAATCAAAATAAAGAGCGTAAAAATAATGAAATATAAAGGTTGAATTGCCAACTGAGCCTAATTGAATTTCTTGATTTACCAAGTTGATGCCAAGACATTAATAATTACGAGCATATTCACTATGCTCTTTACGCAAGTAAGTGGCCACTTTTATTTCTTAAATACAACCCTTGCATCGCATGTACATACTCGTATGTTGAAAAGAACTTTGTGGAAGCAAAAGGGCCGTTCGTGAAAGGAGCGTACATCCAAACTGTAATGAGCCTTCCAACAAAATGGTCTTGTGTACAAATAGCGAGGTTATGCGGGTCATGCAAATATTATTCTCGGAACAATGAGCGATGTCCACAGTGAAGCTTATGCAAGTCATAATGAAAGAGCGAAAGATTCAGAAATTTGAAATTCAAGTGATGAATTCAAGACTCATTGTGCAGTTCAAGACTTTAAAAATTTTACATTTTTGAATTAAATCGTAATTTATAAACAAAAGTACATTCTAACCAATCGGAACCAAACAACTAACAGGTAAAATTGGATGATTATGAAATCTTCCGTTACTATATTACGTTAATTAAAATAAGGATATCTTAAAAATGGCAAAAATTAATTATTCAGCAAATATGCAAATATTTATGTTGCTCTTGCTCTTGATATCCAAAAAACTGTGGAAGCATTCTCTATAAGCCGTAAACTATGGTTGTTTTGAAAGGGGTTGTTTTCAAATGACTGCGGAGAGTTAAATTTTCTCGAGTTCACAACAAAATGCGAAACGCAGTAGAAAACAAGCTGAAAATGAAAATGCTATTCGAATAGTCGGGCTTACAAGTAACCCCTAGATAAAGGGTCACCATTTTGGTTGGGAAAGGCAGAAAAGGATTCTATATACGCAAAAAGTCAATCCTTACTTATAATTGGAGGGCTACAAGGGTTTAGTTGGGCTACTGGGAAAATGAGACCTATGAGAAATGTCCGTATCATGCAGAATAACCTATCCACATTTATGTATACCCGCATGTGTGAGCAGTCCGTGTTTTAACGTATTAAATTTATAGTAAAAGGCTAAAAGCTATACTCGTATGTAGGTTGATCCAATACCGCAAACTCCAACATTGAAACGATATTTATTCTGTTGGAATTAGATTCACCTAAAACGAATGCAATTATCATGTAAAGGGTGTGGTCAAAGTTTGTTGAAAAATATAAAATTTTCCTTTTAACTAATCTAGTCTGTTAGTTGTTTGATATATCAAGTCCTCAAGAATTCTTACAACTGATATGAATTATTTACAATTTGTTTTGTTATATTATGGCTAAAGATGTCTCTCGTTATATGTATATGCCTTCAGCATCGAATACATATCTGATGATAAATTAAATTAAACCATATGTACGTGCTACTAACGATTTGAGCTTTCAAACAAAAATGTGTTCTTTTTATTTCTATTATCTTTCGAGTGAAAGATTACAATTTGTCACGCAAAGAGTTTCCTCAAAATGTTTATCTTCATATGTGTATACTTTGTTTAATGAAATTTGTTTAAAATTTAAATTTCCCTTCATTGTAAATTGTTTTGTTTGCGCCTCTTTCCGCTGCGACACACAAATGAATTACTTAAATATTTCAATTAACAATTTCCTTCAACTTTTCCATCAAAAGTTTTCTGCGCCAAGCCACGCCGGCCTTTTTTTAATTATCAAGATTCATCAAAAGAAGGTGCAAAACGGGCTTGACGCCTTCGAACCGCATGGTAAAGATATACATACAAAAAAAACGCAAATAAAGATTATAATGAGCAAAATAAATAACAAAATTTCCGCAAGGATCTCATTAATGTAAAAGCGGTTTGTGTTTTCCTTTTCCTCGGATTGCTTGGGTTGTATGTTAACAGCTCGCCCGTTTTATGTTACAGCTAGAAAGAACACATAAATATTTGGCAACATATGAACCACGTGATAAAGATGTACTTTTGAATATTTAGTTCTGTCATTTTGTGTATTTTTAATGATCGCATAAAAAGCACGAAAAATGTAAATGGTCTTAATAACATATCTGGTTAATTCATATTTTACAAAAGGCGGAATATTATCTTTTTTAATTATTTTGCACTTGTTTTGAATATCAAGATAACTTTTCCACTGGTATTTCAAAAATGATTTATCATTTTCGGTTGTGAATTTATTTATACAAAAAAAAAACTATTTTTTTTGGTTTTTAATTTTTAAATCACAATTGAGTGGATGATAATTGACGAATATTTCAACCCTTTATCACTTATAATCAAATTGTAATGTATACAGCAGAAAAGTGGAAGCAGCATCAATAATTCATTTTGACTGAACTTTTCCCCTTTTTTGCTAGCCCATGGTAATTGTTTACCCCTGTTTTCCTCAAACATTTGCGCACATCAAAAATAGATTTCGCGTCACCAAGTCCCCAGCTTATACACACAAAAAATCACAAAAAAAACTATAATTCAATCGATATTCTTAAAAAAAGAAATTTTTTTAATCTAATAAAATTCAATAAAAAAAACACTGTAAATGTAAAATTTTAATACTTATCGTGTAACAAGATACCACAATTAAATCTGAAACACCCTTTCTGAGAGACAAAATTTCATTCATGAAAATTCTCTCTCCCGGCCGATCTCTCTTTGTGCAAAGGCATCAGCAGGATAATAATGATTACAATCGCAGTATCATTTTTCTATGGAGATTCTGTGTAGTCTCTTATGCTCGTGTCTCCTTAAGACGAATTATTCATTTACTTTTTTTATTCTCCGAAGAGCCTCCGCAAATACATACATACAAAAGTCATTGCCAAAATTTGAGTTTCTATTTTGCCCGGCTAAGTCCTTGAACTATTTACCTTTTTAAACAAACGACACAAATATACTGGGCGTGCTATACGAGCTTACAATGGCTGTCTTAGGGGATTTGTTTCATCCCAGCTAATTGAGCTTTAAGGGAATTCCGCTTCGCTCTCTCTCTATGCAGATGGCTTAATTAATGCGCATTAATGTTATGGTATGTGATTTAACGACCTACTTTCATATCTACACAGGAGCCGCGTGCGATACAACCTGCTGCTGTAAATTTACGTAGCAAACATTTCGTTACATTAAATAGGATTTTTCTCATTTTTATCGACATCCCAAAAATAAAAATAAAGGTTTATAGGATCGTTGTCTGTGGATGTATTTTTTATGAAATCGTGTATATATTTTTTTTTAGTACAGTTAATAGTGTTTAAAATTGAAAAATAAATAATTTTGTTTTTAAATACAATATTTAGTTTGCTTTTCCCACTGTATAACTATAAATTGAGAACCATGTTGATATAACATACATTTTCTGCATAGCGTTGCGTAATTTTTTCACCCATATTCAATCTCATACATTTCTTAACCTAAATCAAAAAAAAAATATTCAGCTTAAGCCGTATCCTTAAAACCACGAAAGAGCGACCCGGAAAATGGTAAGTTTTCCATCCCATTTCATAAGAAATTATACCATAAACAACCAAACAGAGTTACAATGATTTAAGGAATTTGTACATAAAGTTACATATTTATTATTTATCAATATAAAAAAAAAAAACTTAGTAGGGAGAATATGTTTACAAACAACGTCGATAGTATTTTCTTACAATATACTAATGCAATTAAATAGCTTAAATAGCAAAGTAATGTAAAAACGTTACGTTTAGGTTTTTCTTATAACAAAGAGTCTGGCTCACTCAAGCACATGCATAATTTGCAATTTATCTATTATTTATTTATCTAGGTTTCCACTTGCCTTGGCATTGCGATTCAGCAACGACTTGCCCGCACTCCAGCAGACAGAACATACATTTCGATACATCGCATTTAAGTAAGTTCGCAGAAACACACGATTTCAATTTCTCATATACCATATACCCGCCCTGAATATGTGTGTCTAACTAGATATGCCTCATCAATCGATATATGGCTTTGCATGAAGAATTCTTGATTAGTATGTTTAGCATTTAGTTGTTGCCGCCAATGCGAAGGAAGAATGAGTTCGGCAAACACAAACAGCGATACACTTCGAGAAATTCAATTTAGTTTATATTGCGTGGGTAGCATTTAAAGGTGGGACAAATACGAAACAATAAATCAGTTTCCTGTCAATAGACACAATATATCATCTGAGAATTGGAATCTACGACATGCGGCACAAAAGTTATCATTTTGGCGCATCGGGTCAATTGATTAGATTGTCCACCCATGAATTCGTATTTAGTTGACTTCATGGGCTAAAAAAAAGTCTCTCGTAGTTTACGCAAAAAAATTGAATGCTTATAAAAGCCTGTCGCATATATTTTAAAACGGTTTGAATGGGTATAAATAAAGCCGTTGGACACATTTGTGACATACAAAACATTTAAATATTGCAAACTATGATTTAGGGTCTACGTCGTCCCGAGATATATATTAAAGCGGTGTCATATGTACAGGTGAAATAACTTTAATACTTGATACATGACCCGATGAGAAATGATTTATAATTGTACACCTTTCTTAATATTAGATTTGTGAAATTGTTTTGAGACAGAATTTTGGTTTTATTACTAAATAGCTAGTGAGACGCTTTTACTATTATAACATTTCATAAAGAATTTAAAATGTATTCTAATTTCAATGATGTTAATATCCGTATTAATATAATTATTTTTAAATTTCTTAGAGAGCTATTTGCTCAATTAAAGACTTAAAGTACGTGAAGAACATTATTAATGGTCTTATCAGAAAATTCTTTCTCCACATTTGTAGTTCATACACATATAATTTATGACCCAAACTTTTTTTTTCCTAGTAAATAGAGAGGGAATCAAACGGTTTTAAGGATTACAATCAAAAATAGTTAAAGACAATTTATATTTTATTAAATAAATAATTTGCAGTAAAAAAGAATACAAAAAAGTTTTAAAAAACATATCTCCTCAATTGCTTAATTCCAATTAAATTTTAACTGCGATTCAACGTTTTCAATCACCAATAATGAACAATAATGTTGACACTATACTCAATGCATCCAGACCGACTAACTAATGACATCATGGAATCCACATGTCGCAAATAAAGTATGTGCGGCAATATAACGATACCGCAATGCCATTACAAAATTCATATATCAAAGTTGTGGTTATCTGCTTCTCATCTTTGTACCCACCCACGCACGTGTACATTGTTGGCGGCTAAAAAGTTATGATTTGTGCTCACCCAGGGACAAAAAGGATGTCGTAATGCAGCTAACTGTATATTAATGCACAAGCTGAGCGCTGTAATTCCTGCAAATATTTTATGTGCAGAGGATGTGCTTTGCATATGTGTGACAATCATTTACATCTCACGTTTAATGTGGCGCAAATATTCTGGTAAGAAGTTATTGGCACTTATTTTCATGTACGAATATATACATTTATGAGAAACTGCAAAACAACGTCTCTTAAGTGGGAGTTTAATTAAATAATAAAGCATGAAAAGATATTTCAAATATATATTTCTGCAATAAAATTCTATATTAGCAGTTGCTGAACTGTTATTCTGATAAAATTGATAAATTTCTATCATGAAATTAGGAACTCTTTAATTCTTTAAGAACGATTCGATGAAATTATTTACAATAAAATGCTTTTACGTTCATCGAACGAGGAAATAAAGTATTTTTTCAATTCTAGACTAAATTGAAAGTGACATCGATGGTTTAAACATAGGATGCCCCAGAAATCTCATAAAAGGAAACGTAACGTGATAGGAATAATACCTACCGCAATGAATTTATTTGTTTCTACATTTTTGTTGGCACACATTACTCACTTAGTGGTATGAAATGTTAGAATCTTCGCAGATGAATGCGTGTGTTACGTCAATTACACAAATGACGTCAAGTTACATTGTAAATCATTCAACTCACATTCGTATAAATATTAATGATATTGTCCCTCCCATAAGAATAAGTGGCAAGACGAATTCGGAAGTCACATGAGGTTAGATCACCAACCCGGTTTTTAATAACCGCACCCTTATTAAATATGCTATGCCGAACGAGTGCTAGAATATTCTTAACGAACAGAAAGCTATGAACCCGTGTAATGCAGCGTCTTTTGTATGTGGCCACCATTCAATTGCTTAAAAGAGGGACGTAATTAAATATCTGTATACCTAACACATGAAAAAAGAAATGAGAAAAGGGTTGAACTGCTTAACAACGAACTTATACGTTTTTATTCAACGTTATCAACACAAAGATTTATATGTACAGTGCTGTATATTTTCTTTGAATTAAGATAAGATGCCGGTTGTGCTTAATGGTTTTCAACTCTAACTGAAAGTGGTTGCCATGAAAATGTGAGTAAACGAGGAGATTTAAGACGCCGAGAGGACGATGATGATGAAAATGTGTATTCTGCTTTTATACCCCCTTTTAACGTTATACGAGTGTCTCGTCCGTTTTCTTTTATTTTATATCATTTTTATTTCGCAAGAAATTTCAGATGTGGTTTGAATTTTGTGCATGAAGTTTGTTTATTAGGAGAATAAACACAAAGAGCATTGCATGTACAAAGTTTTAGAAAACAAAATGTTTCCGTTTTAGTTTTATATTTTCACTTAAAAAAAATTGGGTTTTAAATATAAAATATTTAAAACACAAATGAAATAATCTGA
>JANSTS010004442.1:90263-100276 GCA_026546915.1 Sylvicola fuscatus | reverse complement strand
GTAATGTAACTTTAAGATTGTGTGATTACTAACCACTTAAATGTCTGGCAGAATGCCACGTGACTTTCCTTTATCTGTTGTAAAAACTTGTTAGATAGTTGTCTGGAGACAATGTGCATTTGTCGTCAACATTGGCTCCCAGTAATTCATTAGCAATTTTCGTAATGGTTTTATTTTGCTTCCAACCACCCATTAAAGTTTTAAAGTACCACTAAATTGCACGCAACGTGATAAATGTGATTTTGTGCGAAAGTAATTATGTATTTCCCAAGAGTTGTATGTCCTCTATTTATTATATGGTCTGTTGTATAATATAAAATTACTGTCGCCTACTTTTACTCGTATCTATCAGGGTTAAAAGCATAAACATAATATATGAAATAATAGACATGTGTCGTTGAATTTTGAGCGAATTCTTCCATTTTATGTAATTTAACGTTCATTTACGTAAATGAACTTTTATACTTACTCGTATATGAAATGAAAATGTGTATACGGATATAAGCCGTCTGGGCCATTTGATCTACATCTGCCTGTGCGTTTATTGTCATCCATTTTTTTTATTATTCCCTTATCTTGGTGTTCCACTCCACTTCTTGTATGTGAGGATTTTTGTTTCTTTTGTTTAAGTTCATCTGTTAAGAAATGCCATGCTTTAATCCAAATAAAGTGTCTAAAGCACTTGAAACTATAAGGACTGGTGACATTTAAATGTAACTGAAAGCTCATTTCTTTCATTTCTCTTGGAGATTTTTATCTTCCAACATTCATCTACTTGAAGATGCGTTGGGAATTTTAATTTATAATTTTCCTTTAGCGAGTGCCGTTTCGAAGGACTAAAAAGGCTGCAAAGCTTATTTTTGTAATGTCTTAATTATAATAAGAATAAAGTTATGTTGTTAGTAAAAAAAATAAATTAAATTTTTGATTTATTATCCGTTCCAACATATGCTCGTATGATAAAAACTTATTTTAACTTTACTTTACTGGAACACCAATTATTTATATTTTGCACAAATATTTTTCGTTTTTTTTTTTCTAACAGGGGCATTCCGTTTGTATGATGTCGACAATGATGGATATATAACGCGCGATGAGATGTACAACATTGTGGATGCCATATATCAGATGGTGGTATGTATATTTTTTGATAACATTTATATAATGAAAAGCAACCCTTTTATCATCGAAATTAAATTAATTCTACAAACGAATTTCGTTTTTGAACTTTTTTTTTATATTTATATAGGGCCAACAACCACAGACAGAGGACGAAAACACACCGCAGAAGCGAGTGGATAAAATATTCGATCAAATGGACAAGAACCACGATGATCGTCTGACGTTGGAAGAGTTCCGCGAGGGCAGCAAAGCCGATCCCAGGATCGTACAGGCGCTGAGTTTAGGCGGTGACTAACCATTGCGACAGCAATTTTTACCACCAATTTTTCCATCTCACCTTTTCGAACTATTTGAATTTGTTCAATTTACATTTCAAACTAGCGAAAATAATTCGTTGCTGGTTCGACGACGCTATTTTCTTTGTTTCTTTTTCCTCTTGAGCTTGAATTGAAATTCGATATATCCGTTTTTGTTCCATTACATCAGCCAGTTACCCACATAACTAGTGAATGAGCATGGTTTTTAATTAGCAATAGTGACTTTTTTATAACAAATAATTTTTATTCAATCACCTTTTGTATTACACTTGATTAGTTTAGTTGTACTTACCTTAAAACAAACAAAACAAAACCAATTTGAAAATACACACCACTAAAAAAAATGATTGTAATAGATAACTAACACTATAATTCTATAGACTATAGCATCAAGAATACAACCTGAACCTATTTTTCTCTTTTCTCTTTCTTCTAGTTTTTTAAACAATAATGATCTGACAGTCGGTCTCTTATTTGATCCAGTTCATTATAAATAAATATCCTTCTACCCCTTCAATTTAAACCCCACGTCATAGTATCCACACACACTGAGAAAATTTGTTGGTAAAAAAATTGTTAAAGGATGGTTTATATATACTGGAAATATATATATATATATATATACAATATATATAAATAAATAAATTATAGAAAATAAATTAATGACAACATCTTTATATTTATAATATGTAAAAACACAAGTCAATTCAATTTGCGTTGTGCAAATGAAGCATTTCGTAAAGCATAAATGATTTAACAAAAACATTTACATTGTGTAAATATAATGTAATTAAATTACATAAATGGAGGCAAGCCAATAAAACACAACACGATGTGGCTTGAATGTAATAAATCTCTTTATTATAATTATATTGATAAATAAACAAACAAAAAACGAAACATAAATAATTTTGTTTGGCAAATAATGGATTTTACATAATTTTAGAACATAATACCAAATTGCATTAAAACGAGTTACCTCAATTAATTAAAATTTTCATTTTCGATTCATCATGATTTAATTGGAATTCTAAAAATACAATCTGGTTTCAAATGTAGTAAACTTACTCGTTATGTTAAAGGAAATTCAATTAAGCTTCCGTTTATATGTAATATGAATAAAATATAAATATAATGCCTCGTATTTGTCAAACAAAAAGCTTATACTTATACAAAACGCTTAAGAAAAGTGTCAAATGATGAATGTGCACAACCGTTTGTACATTTATTCTCAATCAAAATTGCATTCAAGCAAATTGATTAATTTACAGAGCAAAAGCTTGAAACAGCAAAGTTTTAAATGTATACAACAAAATAAAACCAAAGTAATGATAACAATGCAAACTAATAAGCAATTAAACATGCGATCTTTTTTAGAAAGTTATACTTAAGATTATTGTTGACATGAAATTTAATAAATGTAAAAAAAAACATGTTTAACTTCAATATAAGATAACTGATAATATTTTTACAATAACTTATCGATTAAGAGGATTTAATTAAGTAAATATGTCTTTCTACTACGATAACAAAGTTGTGCTTAAACCCAGTATTGATTATTATTTTGTAATAAAAGAAAACGTTGAAGACAAATTCAGAAAAATTATCTACTCGCATATATTGTAGTACATTGACTTATAATTCATGGTAACGATTATACTTTAAAGCTTTTGTGTGCTTAAATGCTTTTCAGTGTAAGTATACAATTGTCAACTTAAAAAAAAAGCATATATTCAAACAGCTTTTACTAAACATATAGCTTCAGCGCAATTATATTGTTTAGGCCATATTGAACTTATGTATATTCTTCAGAAATTCAATTAAATCAATCATGAGAATATTAAATTTTCTGAATGGATGTTATGCAGCTGGCATTTTAATATTATATTTAAATTCAAGAGACAAAAGCTGTAAAATCCCCACATACATTTGCGTTTGATTATCATTTCGTGTTCCATCTGATGAGTATATGGGGCTATAAATTGATGAATTATTGAGTTCAATATGGCGCCCTCAATAAGGCAATATTTGATCAATACGCACAGCTATAACACAATATCTGAAGCTTTTAAGACGCTTCAACAGCGCCATAGCAAATGGATATATATGGATGGACTTCCATACAATAATTAACACACACATATAGTCTGTGAATAAGTCTCATTTATAGTTTAATTGTTTTTAATTGGTAATGAAATTTGTACGAACATAACTAATTATTTTAGTAAATCAATCAATAAAACTGAAAAAAAAAGTTATATATACATACAAACATATAGATATATACTGTAAGATATTCAAAAGCAATTTGCCAAAATGATGTAATTTAATACAATTTTGGTTGTAAATATAACAAAAATAACAAGCATTCGTATTCTATTACCGCAAATGAAATTTCCCGGCAACGGTATATAAGTACCGAGGGTGTTTCAGATAAATAAGAAAGCGACTATACCATATGAATCCTCCGGAAAGTGCAAAAAAGGACATTTGTGAAAGCATTTCTATAAGATCGCATTTTTATTCGTACCGGGTAAATTGTCCCAATGTTGTTAACATGTGATCCTTATTGCATTCCTTATTCGCCATACACTTTTTTATGTCAATCGTCGGGCATCATTAACATTCTTTGCTGTACATGAGTTCGAGACCTAAAGTATGCGGTGGTTGGTGCAAAATGAAGACGCCGTCACTTGCTCCAGATAAATAAATGTTACCACAAATTTGTTTGACTGACACAAAATTATTTTCAAAGAATAATGGTTAAAAAATGGCCTTAAAAAATTATTTTTATTTAATATAAAATTATTTATTGATGTTCGTATGATTTAAAACTAAAAATAAAAACTTAACAACTTAAAATAATATTGCCCGATAAATGTAAGACTTACACAAATAATTTATTAAAATGTGTACATCAACAAATAAATTTAACAAAAGATAAATAAAACAATTACAACACCAATCTAAAATAACTTTTGCAAAACAACAACAAATTGCATTTTATTGTACAAAATAAAATACAAATTATTAATATATTATACATTAGTATAAATACAAAATACGTAGACATTATTTGCAATTTGTTTTCAATTGTTATAATGTTAATAAAAATATATACCTAGCTTTGAGCTCATAAAAAAATTCGTTAACGCATATTCCGCGCAACCGCCTCTTTGGCATTTTAATTAAATGTTATTATAAAACAGAAAAGTTAAATTTTAAAGCAATTAACGTATGTAGATCGTTCTAGCTGAAATGAGCAACATTTTTATTTTATAAAATTATTCATAGATACATGCATTCCTGAATTGAGCGTATTTTACTGCAATTAGTGCTTTTTATTGGCCACATTTTTGCCTGAACTGTGAATTATTTTCACATAATTCAATACAATGAAATTTAAGATTTTTAGTAAATCTATAAGATTTATAAAAGAGGAAACAAACATCTTGTGCGTGTCATATGGCCTAAAGATTTCCAATTAAAATATTATACGAAATTCTATGTATTTTTTATTTTGTTGTTAATAAAATCTAACAATGTGAATTTTTCAAAACATTTCTTTTAAAATAAAATCAATATATACTTAACTATCCTTAACAAAAATGTGTCCATGAGCCTAAAATATTCCTTATTCAAAGTTCATAATAGAATTTAATTGAAATATGGATTCCCTTAAATATATTAAGTGAAATGCGCTCCTTAAGCTAAAATTAGAGATTGAATCAAAGGCCGTTGCTGTTTTAAGGTTAAAGCGAAAAGGTAAGATAATATGTATTTGGTAAACAACATCTAATTTCAGCTGCCCATAAATGCAATAAATCATTAAGAGCGATTTGAAGACGATAAAAAAATTATTATTACAACTATTTAAAAATAATCAGCTAAAGCTCAATGTTGTAGTTAACCGGTCCATAAATAAGAAAAATATATTTATGGTAATCTTAGAAGAACTGCTTCCTTTTTTTAAACTTTCTGTGATAAAATACAATCATAATTTAACAAAGAGAAAATCATACAAGACAAGGCATTTGTGTAACTCGAAACCGTTAAAATTTTCGAAGACAATGACCGAGTGAGAGATAGGAAAACGCAATATTAAGTTAATAATGAACTAAAACATCGTTTTAATCTTAATGTAAAATTCTAAACTGAGAAGTAATTTACTGTTGTCATAGAAAGTAACAAAAGTTATTGATTTCATTTGCATTGTTAATAATAAATAGCATTTACATGCATATATAAAAGTTGAATAACACATAAATTAACTATTAACGTAAATTTAAAAAATATTTTTATTTTCATTTCACTTGTACGTAGTTTCGGTCAAATATACATTAAAGAACAAGTCGTTTGGCTGTACATTTTTCAAAATTTAAACATTTTCGAAATGTTGACTTTGGGGTTGGAATTGTTATATTTCCGTAATTCATTGCAAAATTGCACTAACAAAATTTTACAAGTTGTAAATTTTAATGTCTTATTGCCAACCACCAAGTCAATCTATTAAAAAAATCATTCGCTTTTGTAATTATGATACCACTCTAAAATACTCACTTAAAAAAAATCTAAACTTACATTTTCAATCAATGAATGTCATTTTTTCATTTCTAATCATTCGGGATAATCTTTATTATTGAATACTACATTAAAATGTATAAATGAAGGCACTGTTAAATATTTGACACCATTTTTAACAAATTTAAATTTTTAAAAATGAATTTCAACAATACAAAAAAAAATCACAGTTAACAAAATATTTATGTATGTGTGCAGTTTATTATTATTAAATAAATAATTACAATTGAAATGTTTTTCGTTTTAATTGGGAAATAGATTTCAATGCAAATTCATTTTCAGAATAAAGATGTCATTTTGCGGAACTCTCGAGGAACTAATGAAAAAGTATAGTAGAAAATAACAGTTTTCTTTATTAAGTAAAAACTTAGATTCAACTGCCCAGGATGATGTTTCTGCGGATTCTCTCAGCAGACCATTCACGATGTTTGCCGATAACTTTTTGATATTCAAAATAATCATCAACAAATTAAATGTTTAAAAATGAAGATTTCTTTACAAATCTGCAAAACAACATTTATTTAGAGAAAAAAAACATAGTTGAACCTTTCTTAGAATAATTCGAATAATTTAATTCACGTTATTATAGTTCATTTACATTTGCCATAATTATATAATCTAATATTATTTTTATTGATTACATTATTTTATAAATAACAGTTTTTACAAATGATTCAAAGACTTACACAAAATTCTGTAAAAGCAATGCATCAGAATATTAATAGTTACTGTGCTATAAAAATAAATAGCTACAATGGCTAGAAGGATGGAATTTACACTAAATTGTTTAGCAATTTTCATTAAAAATTATTTGTAGGAGGGCAAGTTACAAAAAATTAGTTTTGAATTAACTGACGATTGGTAGTGACGACCTAAGGGATTAAGCTCTGCATGTATGCATTTAAAACGTGACACCAATTCAACAAATTACTGTTCAATTTAGTAAAGAAATTCCGATTGAATCTAACAAAGTGCTGGAAAATTTTTCATGGAAACGTACGAGTATGTACAAAAAAAACATTACTTAAATAATTCTTCATAATTACTTGAAGAAGAAAATCAAATAGCAGCAATCTAATCGAAAATATAAGTGTTAGCCATTTCTTACAACATGAACCATATCGCTTAGTTTAGTTGTTTGTTTAAGTAGAATTGGTCCGATTTCCTCTGATGCTGAGAAAACAATTTTTTGGCAACATTCACTCTCTTGGTTAATCACAGTAAAACTATGCATATTATCGAGAACTGCTTAAAATGATTGCAAATAATACTTCGATACATATGCAACGTAAATAATAAATTTTTTTATGTATATAATTTACGGAAAAAAGCGTTTCCATTGACAATGAAGAGAAAAGGTGGCTACAATTGAGCTCTGTTATTTATCTCTTAAACAATTCGTACCACTAGCGACTGATAAACTGACTGAACTGGATGCAAAAAATCTCCACTCAGTTGATTTACAAAGAGTCGCTTACATGTAATGTCGAGTTGAGTTCTAAAATCCTAATTTCTAATAGTTTGAACACCCGATTGCAAGAGTTCCTTATATTTAATCATACTCATGACTTGACTCCCTTTTCTGCACAAGCAATGTATCCCGTTCATCATCTCCCATGCCGTATCCACCGTCTGTCTCGTGGCCAGATTCTACAATAGTTGCTGGGGGATTTGACCTATTAACAGCCTTTGTCTTATAAACTCCCTGTGTCAAGCCTGACTCCGTAATTCTGAAATACGAACAATAATTATTAGAACAGACACATGTAGAGGCAGTAAAATACGTACACTTCAGCAACATCATCATCCTCGTCATCCGTGTTGACGGTAAAGTATGGATGCTGTGACACTGGACGAAATTTATATCCAGTAAGCACATAGAACACATACGTGGCCATCTCCTTGAACATCTCATCCAACCACGCATATTGAAAGGCGACAGTAATCTTTAGCAGATAAACAATGATGCGCGTAAAGTAAATGTAGCAGACAATCATGATGTAGAATTGACGGAAAAGCTTTAATTTGCGCAGATTAGTGGCTGCCTTGCCATCTGTAGCTGAAGCTTCCTGCAAATGCCGAATGGACCAAACGACTGGGAATAGAATTGCTCCACAGCACAACAGATCAACGAGAATGAAGATATCTCGCCATGTGCGATGTTCTTTGTCGCCCTCTTCACTTTCAGCGATTATGATTTCAGCCACGTTGGCCAATATTTGCAGCGGAATGACAATCATGAACAATTTTTTGTCGCGATCGGCAAGGATGTGCTTAATGAATGTCCAACCAGTTCCAATAAGAACAATCGTTATGAACAAAACTGCTCCCTTCATCCTGCAATCAGAAATTTGGTTTGAAAATTGTTTGACGGAATATTAACAAAAATACTAACAAATGTGTGATATAATAGAGAATAGCCCAAGCTTCCACATGCTCTCCCTTGACTTCAATGAAATGATAGTTGATTGCGTGGAACATCAGTGATAATGACTTGAGGAATACAAGTACTGCCATGATGTAGTGAATCTTAAAGACTGAATGTTTGCTCTTTTTCAATATAAACAGCCAAAACAGGCCGGACAAAAAGAATAGCAGGCACATCATGAAGTAGAGTGCCGGCAACGGCATTTCACCAGCCGATAAGAAATTGTCACCGTTGTTCTCCTCAATGTCGACATCAAAGCTGAGGTCAAACAGATCGTATAACTGGTAATTGGGACATGCGTGGAAATATAAATTGTACAGCCCTTCCTCTTGTTTTGTCGCCACATACATCGCAAACTACAAAATTCAGAATTATTAATAAAACACCGGCAATGATGTGAAGCTTGTCTTACATTCATGCTGTAGTACAGATGACCATCACGCTGCTTCACAGTCATTGGAAGCACCAGCTTATTGCAAATGGGATTAGATTGCAACATGGTGGTGTCCTGCTCGGTCTCATCGTCGTCCGACGGAAATACTGATTGGGAATCACGTTTGCGGCGTTGCATGAAAAATGCGGAGTCTTGCACTTTGGCGTAAGATTGCCGCTTGGCGCGAAACACTGGTATCATTGATCGATTTTTGTAAATATGGATGTTTTGCCAGTCGTTTGAACAGTTTACTCGTACTCTAATGAAAACAAAGGACAAATTATTACTGTACAAACATATCCATTCAATTAAGTGCATACATTTTGTTTTTCAAGTCAATACTGAAGAACACAATTGGGCCATTATGTTGTTGGGACGCCTTTTCATCTAAAATGCATTTATCTTGATGAGAATCCAAGTACGGATTCATTGCATCTGACACAGTTTTATCCAATGATAATCCAAACTGGAAAAACATTTAATCAGCATTTTTTTTATGAATAGTGAAAGACTTATACGTTAAGGTTCAATTTGTCGGAGTCAATTCTGAAGTCACTAAGCTTCACATCGAGTATTCCTCCCTGGTAGAAGCCAAATGTACTGAGAGCAATGTAACGCCGCATATCATCCTGTAAATATTTGAACGCATTTTCAAATTAAAACGCAGTTAATAAAGACTACAATACAAGAAATCTTATCACCAATATAGAAGAAAGGTTAATCTGACAACATATTATTTTAATCGTCCTTGTGTATACTTTAATTGCAGAATTTTGGTGACACATATAGTACATCAAATTTACAGCTAGATAAGTGGAGAGGGAAACATTTCGATTGCAGTTCTGCGACCTTACCCTAACTTCCAAGTGATGTTTTCGGGCGCTACTCCATCCCAAGTACACTAGCACAACAAATAATGTTTTTAATCGCATCTCTTGCTGCTTTATTAGGTTTCTTATGAATTGTATGTATGTTTGAAACCACAAAACAATTAAAGAAAACTATTTTCTGCGCTTTTGAAAGTTTCAAATCAAATGATTTTTTAAAAATAATATGGAAATGACATTTTTATTTTGACATCTTGATACGTATCGCAAGATATATGTATTTTATGTATAAGTAAATTGTGCAA
>JANSTS010004442.1:61470-85083 GCA_026546915.1 Sylvicola fuscatus | reverse complement strand
AAAATGGTTGCAATATTAACATACCATTAAATATAAATGATCTAATAAAAACTAAAATGAAGATTCTTATTCAATCAACAAAATATAAATGTTTTGAAAATAAGACATCGCTTTATCAAGTTATTAGCAAAAAAATACACAATTATTTAAGTACATACATTTTAAAGATTCACAAACAAAAAAAAACATTTTAATCATTTTTTTTTAGCACCAACGGCAAAACAACAAGTGGCTGATTAGTTTTGGGATTATCCGAATACAAGGACCAAGTCCTTTCGACACAGTCAAAAATGCCGCACGCCACTGTTTTGACGTACTCCTCGCCGCCATTCTCCCTCCAGACGGTGTGATCCACGCCGCTCTGGTCCCCCAGCATTTCAATGACGTCCTCCTTATTCTTTGGTGGCTGGAATTTGTCAAACGTCTTCATGCGCTCCACACTGGAGTCGATAATCATGCCGGAGACTTCTTTGATCGGCAAACGAAGGTATCGGTTGCAGTGGGCTGTGAATTCTCCGGGTGAAATGGTGAGCACGTTTAGTTGAGATTGTTGTTCTCCAGGAGCGGCAGGGCCCATTTCGGCATTGTGGAAAATTCTGTCGCCTTCTTGGCTGTAATTTTTGAGTTACATTTTATATATAGAGATATACTAATTTTTTCTTGAAATTGATGGCATGAAATACTTAAGGAAAGTCATGTTAATCGAACAACCATCACCCGCTCCCACGCCGTGATCTCGCAATATTTTTTGAGCCTGCTCAAAATTGTTGGCAGATAACAAGGAACGAGTTATGAAGTGACGAGCTAAGAATTTGATAATTATTCATAAGATACATGCTCTATATTCTCAATTACTAAATACTCACGCGTCTGTCCACTATACAAAGTATTTGCACTGAGTGTATTAATGGAAAATACCAATCCATGGTGATTGTAGTTCATTGTATAACCAGGCAGGTGTCCAGCATAACAAAGGGATGTAAATCGTTCCTCGGTTACTTTATAGCGTCCTTGTGGAGAGTCGTTAATTATATGAGCCGAAACAATATAGAAATGATTCAGGACTTCCGATAAGGCGTCCTCAGTATGGCCAAGTATTTCCTAGAGATTCATTCATTCTTATTAAAAAATTTTAAAGATTATTATTTTTCAACTATTTACATTTCCAGGCTCATTTACGCAAATAGTTGAGCATCCTGCGGGTTGATTGACGCTGTTGCGGTTTTCCACGGATTTCGGGGTGATGTCGTCCATGTGAAGAAGAAATAGCTATACCAAGAGAATTACATACAAATTAATACCATAATCTTTTCCACGATAAAATTTGTCATCAATTAAAAAACGAACAACTAATGTGCATTTGCCACAATTTCGCAATTGAAGTATTAATTAGTCACTTTGAGTATATCTATAAGAAATCTAATGTGTTAAGGTTACACACTGAAGTGGAATAACTGGTGATGAAGCAACCTCATGTAGACCGTTGATGGTGCAAAACAAGACCGAGACCTCCAATGTATAGGCGGAGTGCAGCACGCGAAATACACCGCGCAAGTTTAAGTCCATCAGCATGCAACCATGCATCTAGTAATATTGTTAACATTCTGACAGAGCTAATTTACCTTATGAAATTCCACCTGGGCACCGTCGGCCACTCCTTCCAGCTCACGAATGTACTGAGGAAATGATTTCTTAACACACTCAAGCGTCTCATTGTACGCCTCCACTGGGATTTGGGAAGGAAATGGTTATTAAAGTTAGAAATTAAGTGACATTATTCGGTTAATTTATACGTACATCCTTTTGGCGTATTGTAGAGTGGCAAATAAGTGTCATTCAATGGCCCTGACAACTGCAGAAAGCTTTTAATAATCGATGCAAATGTCCTTCCCTGTGTAATTAAATTAAAAGGCAATTTTAGAAATCCAATTTTCTTCAGATGTCTATCAATTAATTAACACCTCACTAGTGTGACTTCAGACGATCATTATCTTTTATTCCGTTCTGCTATTGTCTATATGAAATCCACACGCGTTTTTTTTTTCAAATGAATTATTAGGTTTTGTATGTGCTTTAGCTCGCTAAATTATTTATGCTAATTAAGCGACGCGTTACAGCTATACTTTTCGTATATTATCAGATAATGCAAATTTCAAAAATAGACACATTTCTATTTTATTTATTAGTCAAGGACACAACTCTTAAGGTTTTCCAACGTGCGTCTAAATATATGTACAAGCTTAAAATAAAGTCTTAATTCTATTAAATGAAACCCTAACAGGTTTGACATTGTTTCGCTTTGAAAATGCGATTTTCAGTTTTACTTTCACTTGATTAAAGAACAAAAACTCAGTCAGGAAGTCATACAACATTAATGCTGCACGTTGTTCTGTATCGAAATTCAGTCTTAAGATCGTGAGTTTCTACACAAACCGGTGATATCATCTGCGATAAGTCGTTAAAACCAATAATTATTTGTCTCATTCACTAGCGACTTTGTCTATACGAAATAGTGAATTCGATTTTCTGAAATTAACATAGGAAAATGTTTAACTCCGTAATTGATCGAATCTGCAAAATCGGGATCTCGTGACTCAGTGCAGAAAATATTATCAAACAATGCACGAAAATGCTCGTTCATTTGTATCAAGAATTTACAACGGCGTGCATAAAATTTATTGTAATAACCGTTTTATGTTCTCAAGAGTCGCAGCTTTTCACATAATTGATTAAGTATTTATTATACAATATGTTTATTTTAATGCCTATTTTATGATTGAACTTATTGTATTGAAATTTATATAAACTTGATTTTGCTAATAAATTATAAGCGGTAGTAATTTATGTCTTAATATATTTTACAACCTAATCAATATTTAACTTAATAAGTAGCCTTAAGTAATCGTTTTTCTTCTACAAATGAACCTAATAAGAATTTCGTGAAATTTCATTTTGTTTGAATCTCATTTTAGGTCAAGGCATTAAAGCATAAAACCCAATTCATTATAATGATAAGTGAATTAATAGACAATACATCTGTGTATATGTGAACAATCTGTGTGTTTAAAGTCAAAACATATCACTCAAGTTAATTTACATATTTGCTGATAACTGATAAGAGAAATAAGATTATACATTATTGTCTGTGTGTATGGTTGTATCCATATGCAGTGATTATGAAATTGCTCTCAAATATTTCTATATTTGGCGATAATCAGCAATCTGCATTATAACTTGGACTTTCACCACTTTAATTTTTCTTAAATACAATAGCAAAAATGCTTAGTTTAAAATATATTTGAGTAAATCGTGAAATGATCATCGGAAAAGTTTTTTGTCACCAGAATATAAATGAAAACATTAAAATATAAGTATTTCCAACAAACGAAATTTAAAACAAAAATGTGTTTAATTATTATTATCGTTTCATGACCATTTTTTAAGTGTTAATCATAAATAAAATAGTCGTGAGTATAAAGTTTTTTTTATATTTACGTTTTATCAGAAAATTAAATGAATTACCATTACAACGCAGTTGTGAGCTGAATGGCATGTAAAATTACGGCAATTAAAACACAACAACCATCTGAATGGTAAACAATAAGAAATGAAATATTGTTTCACTATATCTTAACAACAGTACATTAAGAATATCTGTTCTCAATGCATAATGCATATGTTTTACCCAAATACTTGCTTCAAAACATTCTTTCGAATTGTAAAACATTTTTAATATAGTTTTAGGTTTTACTTTTAAAAAGTTCAACGAACAAACGTTTTGTGAATGAAAAAAACGGTGCCTTGTGACTTGAACTTGAATTGAGCAGCGAAAGTTGGTTGCGCGGCCCATAGCCATATCCACAATATTAGACCTTAACATTCAAATTTAAAAGCTCGCCCATACAAATGTGGCAGATATTAAATAAGCGCAGTCGCTTATTGCTTCAGCTTACACATTTATTTAGCCACTTAAGCATGTCGTTAATTGCTTTGCACATATACGAGCATGTAAGGCGGTTCTCATTGTGTGATTAGCGGTTATATCAAAATCCGTGACACGAACACCACAATTGGTAAATTTTTAGAGGGTTTCTGTTGATTCTGAGTCCATTGAAATTTTCGCCAAACTCTAATGACTTTAATTATTAATTTTTTTTTATCAGAAAGAACTCATTTTAATGTATTGATTCGAAAAATGCTTAAAGATATTCCATAAAGCAACTCAAAAATCTAGTTTGAAATTAATTTGTTTTGTTCTGATAAAACGTCCCAGCGCGAATATTCATTAATAATGAATTGACGTTACTTTACAATTATAAAAGAAACAGGTATTTGACTGTTGTTTGTGATAATAATCAATACACTTATTTGTCCTAGAAAACTTTAATTAATTATGTAGTACCTTTTTGAAATGATCTAACAATAGAAACCTAAATCATAAGGTCTTGTTTCCTCCTGAAGATTGATTAAACCCATACACAATTTACATTTAAAACAACATGAAAAAAAATGTTATTTTAATGTAAGCATGATAGTGCTTAAAAGATCAAAACAAATATAAAGTTAAATTAATATACCAAATACGGAAGAATTGGCTCTAATTTAAGTGTTTAATACAATCTGGTTCCAAAACTTGTCTGGTTCGGTATTCAATGCGTGTTTTGGGTTAATTTTGCGTCATTTATTGTTACCGTCCTCTGAAGAATAAATTAATTTAAAACCAGATTTGGTTTTCAGTCGATGATTCAGATCATTTTTTATTCTACTATAACGATAGAACCAAAATTGAATGTTTTTATTTCTTAAAACGAATACATTCAGAAGAGTCTAGCATTGATAGAGATTGTTACATACAAAATATTATTTACTTTTCGTAAGGACAGAGATAAGATTCAAAGTATAAAATGTGTTTATCAGTGACAACTGTTTTGAAACACAACAAGCAAGTTTTTGGCATGCACGATTTGTTCCGGCTTGGCAAAAAACGTGATCCACACACAAAATCGCTTTGGTAATGGCAAATTAAAGACGCGTGAACCTGTTCCTCAAAGATATCGAAATTCACGAACAGTTTGCCAAAAACGCTCCGACTTCATATCAAATAAAATTTAAACTTCTTACACAATTAAGCATTAACCTTCCTCTCTAGCGAAATTATTGTGCTAGGTCTGTTAAAACTTGTAACTGAACTTTAGAGAAAAATTAGCTAGAACAACTTTTTTGATGTCCAAAATAGTACATAAAAATAAACAAAATTACCACATCGAAACCAACGTCATAATGGGTTCCACGCGTGTAAATCACAGGGATGCACTGGCGACGCGGGAGGTTTTTAACTGACGGCATTTTTATTTTAAGAATTCACACAAAAAAATATTCGCAATCAGAAAAACGCACTTTATCAATGTAAAACTCTCGTAATTAATTAAAATGGTGAGGTTTTTTGTTTTCTTTTTAAAAAACTTCTTATCCCTTTTGAACTTATTGCTTGGTTATATTTTGGCCCACTAATTGTGTCTGCGACCGTCCAGTTCGATGCTCGCTAAACGACTGACTGCGACAGCGCTCACATATTCAGCTGTTTTAATAGGCGGCAATCGGCGGTTTCGTTCATTGTTGAACGGACTATGTAGCGAAACTTGTAAAAAGCGACGCGACGCTTTAAGCTCCAAAGGCACCACCTCTTTGCGTGCAGTATGTTCTACACTGGTCAACGCATTTAAATTCAGTCTCACATACTTAATCCAATATAAAATATGAAATTGTGTAAAAAAGCCAACATAAAAAGGCTGTCTGCATTGAGTATAATCAAGCATCGCTAAAATGCAGTAACATATATATTTAATAAAATCAAATATTGCGCAAATATTGCTGGTTTAAAACTAATTACTCGCATTGCAAGGCCAAAACAGCTATTCGTGCAAGAAACAGACTTAATGGTGGCCATATTGATCATATTTTGTTATTTTATGATCTGACAATTCAAGTACTTGGAAGCTAGACCAAATGGCACCAAGAAACAAACCACCCATTTGAAAATATTATACGATTAATTTTTTAATTCAATTACGTACGAAAAGCGTTGGTATAAAAATCGATTTGTTTAAGAACTAAAATAGTAAAAAGGGTGTTGATTTATTTTTGGGTCAATGACATCTTTCGAAGGAGAATTAGACTCATTTTAACTATATGCATAAATAAAACTTTGAAAGAAAGTTTGAATGTGTTGGAGGTAAAATCAATAATCTCTTGTTTTTCTTCAAAAATAATTTTTTGAATTTTTCGGGTTTTATACATTGCGAATTGTAATATGGTAGATACGCAAAATTAAAGTTCGATTGACTCACCTATCTCACAATTAGTCAAGGAACTTATATATGGACAAGGCTAAATGTAATTTTCTTTCCTAATTTGTAAAACAAGAGTCAAGTTTTATTAATTGATTTAATTGCAATGACAAAATATTAGGTTTCAGGAAATGTATCAACTATATATTTGTGATCGAAATAAAATTGGCGGATTCGTTCATGTGTAATCTATGGCCGCAATTTATGCATTTGATTTAGCTGCTGAAATTTACATAATTTTTAGAATTAATTGTTAAACAGATATGTTTTAAAATAACTACAAAATGATCAGAAATAATTTAACTTCTATATTTTTGGTGGATTGGGATATTTTTGTAATTTAATAGCATTAATTTTTTTTTTATTATGATATTTTTTCTTTTATATTAACCAAATACTACTTATGTTAAGTTACAAATGACTATATTATTGTTTTTTTTTTAAACTTAAAAATAGTGCAATTACTTTATTAATTATTTATTAATTAGGATACCACTAATTTTATGATAAATTAAAAGGGATATAGTTTACAACTCCATAAAGAACTGACTTTGTTTTTCATATATTTATAATATATTAACGTTAAGTTGAGTTTTAACATACATAAGTATCTATACATATTGGAGGCAGACCAACCTACCAACCAACCACATTCAAAATATGTGATGAATTTATGTTGTGGTAGATTAGGGCCATCCGCAGGTCTTCTTTATTATCAATGTGAACCGTCAATTTTCGTTACATTTCTACATTTTTGACACAGGAACTGAATACCTTTAATCTCTGTGACCGTAGTTCTTCCTGTCAATTCGATTTTTGAAAGGAAAACAGCGATAAGTGTCTGGTTGAACTGAAAAAGATCATGAATAACTAATTCAAGCAAATATATATTTTAAATCTATTTTTAAAGGCCCAAACACAATGAAAAGTCAATATATTTTCGTATCCTTTTATTTTAACAAATTTCCACCTTCAGAACAAATCGCTTCTAGTTTTCCTTCAAGTCAAAACTCCAGAGCTTCATCTTAACTAAATAATTTCAAATAGACCTTCTCGCAATTAACGAAATTAATGCTGAAAATTTAAACTACTTAAACGAAAAAAACTTAAATTTAAAAAAAAGCAAGAAATAAAAAAAAAGAAAATTTTCCAAAACACAATGTTGAAAATTATAATACAAACAAAACCACGAAACAACTTTACAGATATTTTTTGTGTCATAATAATTAATTTTTGTTTTATTATAGTTTAATAATTGTAATAAAATGTATTAAATAGATCCTATTTGTAACTTCGTTTCGCATTCAGTGAACTTGCTTAATTTTATAATTTATAGTAAAGTATATTGAAGGATGCCTGAATAATTCGTTTTTTTTCGCAATTTTTACAACATTTTTCAATTATCAATTTTTTGTAACATTCGAGGTTAACACGCCTCATCGTTAGTTATACATTTTTTAAATATAAAACAATCACATTTTTGTCAACAAATATTTTTTTAAGTTTTTTCTTGTTATAAATTTTAATACATTTTATAACTTAAAAAAATATTTTTCGTAGTATTTTCAATTCATATTAAAGCATCCTGCAATTTGTTTAATCATTAGTTAATAGATAGTTCTTACCACTAAAATGTAGATTATTATAATTATTTTTATATACTTATTTTATATTTTACTAACTAAAATATATTTGCTGATGTTTGTTTTTGTATGTGAATACAAAAAATATGTACAAAAACTCAAATCTGGTTATGTTTGGTAAAAATGGATAATGGCAAAAACATTTTTTCTGACATTTGAAATTTATGTAATGAGCAAAACAATTATGATTAGTGTTTCTCAGTGTTCACAAGTTTGTATATCTTTCAGCTGAAGTAATTGTTTTAGGAAAAACTTGCCAAGTATGTTTACAAAATTATAATCAAAACGCAACCAACTCAAAAAATGCATTTTACCTATGGGAATAAAAGTTTCCGTTAAACCGATAGTCCTAAGTAATTGAGCCGGCTCTTTTTAGCCTAGTCATGTCCGTGAGTTTGTGGTCCGTGTTGTCAGTCTTAAAATTAATGCAAACTTGTTTTCCGGAAACAATTATTTTCCAACTAAAATGCACAGAATTTTTTGGTGAGCGCTTATCCTGTTACATTTAATAAATTCAATTGAAACTATGGTTCAGCAGTTGGCAACAATATTGATCGATAAAAATGGGGCAACTTAACTAAAAAAAAAAGCATATTGATTATCTCTAACATAATAATAGTTAGTGTGTGGTAATTATTTTATGTGAATATTATTAAATAGTTAATTGACAATAAATACATCTTCATCTCATTCACGAAATTTCATCAAATTTTACATCGTTTGTACAAAAAATATATAATTTTTACTTATCAGTTAATAGAAAAAATACAATTGTTTTAATATAAAACTAAATTCATAACAAGATGTATTTATCGTTGGTTCTATGTGGTAATATATTTTTTGAACTTATTGATTACTTGCTTTGAAGACAAATCAATTAAAAACGAAAAACATATCGATTTTATTAATTGGGAACAATATTCTGTAAGGTATTCTACTCATTTTTAATTTGAAAAAATCCGTTTTCATCATAAAATAACAATTTTTAATCAATAAGAAACTATTTAAAAATGCAAAATAACAGAAACCCCCAAATTTCTTGCCGAACGTTTCATTTCTTCGTTCCTTTTTCAGTTCTAATTAAACGTAAAATATGAATATTATCAAAAAGAAAAGAAAAACTTACCCATTTCAAAAATAAATAAAAGATTAAGAAAATAATTCATTTGATTATAGACATTTAGGTCGCAAGTTGCCCGTCCGATATACACTTTTTACTGCATTGATTCTACAATTTCATCTGTCGCCTGGGTGACCCTGGCGTTGGCCGATTGGCCACTTACGACAGCCGACGACGGTGCAACGTACTTGTAAATATTGTTATAAGTTTTTTGTGTCTTGCTCCACGGCGTGTTAGGTGGTGATGATACGGTTGTCGCTGCTGGTGATGATCCTTGTTGAAAATTTGCATTAAAGCACGCCGCTGTGGTCACCGTTGTAGATTGAGTCATTTTGCCATCGTTATTTGTCTCACTGACACGCACCAATCTGTATTTGGATTGCCGATATTTGCCTGGCAGAGGCTTGTTGAAGGGAACGGGCTGTTTAAAACCACCAATTTTGTTTGTCGTACTACTGCTGAATTTGTAATAGCTGTTAGTGTTGTTTGTGGCATCATGAGACTGCTCTGTCATAGGTTGGAATCCGGAGTTGTCTACCGTTGCACGCGACGTTGAGCACGGATCTTTCGGCGTTGCGGTTGCTGATTCGTATTGCTGGGACTGAAGCAAATGGTCGATTAATTTATTGACTCACAAATTATTAAAATATGTATATATTTGCAAAATTATGTTTGTTTATAAATTAAAATACTAATTTAAATTGAATTGTTGAGTGATATGTTATGCAACTTTTAGGGCGAGAATGACTTGTGATGCAAACATTAAATTGTGCAGAAAAGCTTTATTTTTATAAATTATAATGAAACAAGTTTAAAAATTGTATTCAAATAGAAATTTAGGTTTTTATATCAATGTAAATTGTATTTTTTAAATGTAAAATGCAAAAATCACGATGCAACAAACCTTTCGAAATAAATACTGTTGATGCAAAAGACAAATACATTTTAACGGTCTTTAATGAAAGCTACTCATAAAAACATTCATAAACACTCATAAAAAACATTCAATCAATTAAAAATCATAAAATAAAACACAACGACTTGTGATTAGTACTTACGCGAAAATATTATTGTTAGTCGGGGCGACAGCGGCGCTACCGAATTGGAAGGGCGCATTTGCCGGTGCCTGTAAAATATACAATTATCACATATTTATATATGCTTTTTTCGTTCTAAATATTTGAAAAACAGTCCAATTTTTGTGAAACTACAAAAATACAAATAAATATATCATAAAACTCAGTTGTAAAACATCCTGATGGTTAGTAGTTCGATCTCTGCTTGATTAGTACGAGTATTGTGGGCTATTCTGGTAGTGTTTTGTTCATGAAATTTTTACTCAAAAATGGTCAGTTTGTGTGTCTGTCATTCGGAGGTTTTACCTCAACAAACAATTGATTTTTTGAGTAAGAATCATTTTTAAATCACTTAAATACAATTAATTTCCAAAACAACCAATGGGAAGCAAGTGATAAAGTCACGGATTTAGCAAGCAACAATATCGAAGCGTTCCGCATATGTCACACAATGACGGCTTCATTAGCTACAATGCAAATTGCTCAATTGCAGCAAACTCCTTTAGTGGGAAAAAGAGACTTGACGCAAAAAATGATCTTTTGGCATACAATCACTTTTTAATATGATTCACACATTCCATCAACACTCGATTTAGTTTGTTTAATGGTAATGATGATTTATTCCGAATGGAAGTGACTTGATTTTGTCAGTGATGGAGAATGGTGTAAATTAGTTTTGATCACAAAGTATAGAAAAGCACAACAAAATGGTTATGGAAAAGGATAAAATAATTGCTCTTAAGATGCCATATCAATAAATTATAATAAACAACAATAAATTAATACGTTTATAGCACACAACAAGAAACACATAAAATGCGTGCAAATGATGAAGCAAACAACTTTTGTTGGTCGAAGAGAATCGGCAAAATTACCTCACTGGGCCCACCAAATTTGAACAGGCTGTTTGATGGCGTCGTCGTTGCAGCGGCACCAAATTGAAACGGTTGCGACAAATTGGTTGGCTTTATGTCGAGACGGGGGAGAGAAACAGAGATAATATAACAACAAAGTAATGAATGATTAACGTGCAATTCATATCAGTGAGTGTGAAAATGAGTTTTGTGACAAGTGAAAACTTGGTGTGAGTGTGTGTGTGTGTGTGTGTGTATGAATATGTGTCGATATGATTCGAATATAATTGTCTCTAAGTGTGAACATCATAACAATTACTGGAAATTAAATCTAAACAAAAAAGGAGTCTAAATTAACAATAGGATGCAAAACCAAATTACCTGAGTTGAGTTGAAATTAAAGTCAGGTGTAGTGCTGTTAAATGAAAATGGTTTAGGCGCTGCTGTGGCCGCAGAATTGTTGTTACCACTGAAGTTGAATGCCTGTTGAAAAATATTTAGATAAGTGTTTAAAAATTAAGACAAAAAAGTCAACAAAAAATTACCGCTGGTTGCGTTGAATTACTGCCTCCAAATGCAAACATCTTCTTCTCAGAGGGCTCATCATTGGAGGAAGTCGCTCCAAACGGTGCCGGACTAGGCGATGGCGAAGCACCAAAAGCTGGAGCTGCACCGAACGCATTCGTTGGTGCGCCAAAAGCCGATGAACTGGAACTTCCGAATGGTGATGCATTGGGCACGGCTGTATTTGCTTGCGCTCCAAAGGCTGGTGGTGGATTGGTTCCATATGATGCAATTGTTGCGGGTGAGGAAAATGCCGACGAGTTATTGTTCGCCCCGAATGCAGGTGGCGCTGTTGAACCGAAAACTGGTTGCGCTGGTTGAGCCGATGATCCGAAACCTCCAAATGTTTGAGACGGTGCCTGCGACTGTCCAAAAGCCGGTGACGGCCGTCCACTCGTGTCTGTCGCATTTGCGCCAAATGATGGAGCTGCTGCGGCTGAAGTAGATTGACTACTTCCAAACATAAACATTGATGATGAGGACTGTGCACTAGTGACCGGAGTAGCTGAGCTTCCAAAAACCGAATTGGACGCTGGCCTATTTCCAAACAGTGATGGTGTCTGTGCATTTCCAATGGCTGTTGAACTTCCAAAAGTTGGTGCCGGACTGGCAGTGGCAGTCGTTCCAAATGATACCCCGCCGTTGTTGGTAGATTGAGTTGCACCAAATACTGGTGGTGCATTGCCATTTGACGGCGCTGAGAATGATGGAGGCTGTCCAATTGATGAACTACTGCCAAATGCAGGAGCTGGTTGGGTTGAATTGTTTGATCCAGTACTGCCAAATAATGGCGCTTGTGGACTGGCACTTGGTGTTGCTCCAAATGCTGGTGGTTGTGCGAGATTTGTAGCATTGCCGCTACCAAATGTAAGGGGTGTGGCGTTCGTTGTCGTGGCTGGACTACCGAACAGAGTTGGTTGAGAATTCCCAGCCGATGGCGAACTGCCAAATGCTGGAGGCTGTGAACTGTTGCTTGTTGAAGAACTTCCAAACGTTGCTGTTTGAGCATTCGAATTAGGTGCAGTAAACAATGAAGTTTGTGTGTTTGTACTTGCAGCTGACCCGAATGTGGACGCTTGACTGGTTGACAGGGTACTAGGTCCACCAAACATGGCAGATGAAACAGTCGGATTGGATTGTGTCGTGCCAAATGAAGATGAGGAATCAGATTTAATGGCGCCGAAAGCGAATGATGCATTTTTTGGTGCACTGGATCCAAATAATGGGGCACTGTCAACCTTTGCAGCAGTCGATGAAGGCGATCCGAATCCGCCGAATGTAGGTGTAGGAGCAGGAGATTTGTTGGCTGCGCCAGACACGGAAAAGCCCGAAGATTGCAAACTGGAACTTGAAATAGCGCTTGTTGTTTGACTGGGAGATGAGGACACACCTAGTGTAGAGGCAAAGGATAAGGCTGGCGCACTTGCTGTAGTTAAAGTTAGATTTTGACTGCCGAACGTTCTCGATTCAACTGGGGTAGTTTTAACGGAGGTTCCAGTTGCCTCAGCAGCTTTTGCACCAAATGAAAATCCACTAGTTGGTGTACTGCCAAATGTGATCGGAGCAGATGGTTTACTGCTGGCAGGAGAACTGAATGCAGTTGATCCCAATTGCCCAAAAGAGCCGGCTGATGACTCACTGGATTTTGGTGTGGCACCAAATAACATCGATTCTGTTGGTTTTTCGGAATTCTTCGGAACTGACTCCTTCGATATTGGGGCACCAAACACAAACGATGAGGATGATTCGGTTGTAGGTGGAGCCGCAAAAGCAGTCGCCACTGGAGTTGCACTTCCAAACACAAAATCGGATTTTTTGGGAGTTGTTTTTTCGGAAGATGTGGCCTCATTATTTTTGGCGGTGGCAGTTGGTGGTACTCCAAAAGTAAACGGCGTGGTCGTGGTTGATGATGCGACAGAAACTGGGGCACCAAATGTGAAATTCGATGCGGCTTTGGGAATAACGGGTGTCGCTGATGACACATTTGGGACTCCAAATGAGAATTTGTTTCCACTTGTTGTCTTTAGCAAATCATGAGAAGTCTTCGATGTATCCAGAGCAGCTGCTGTTCCTGGTTTAGGTTGCTCACAACAGACGCATCTCATTTTGCTTGCTTCATTCCTCACCATACATGAATCACATTCCCATGGACCGTTAGTAGGTTTTTTAGTAACGGTTGCCGGCTTGCTAGAGCCAGGCTTATCTGCACAACACGCCACACATTTAGGATCCTCGGATTTGTTTCGCACCATACACGAATCACATTCCCACGTAGTGGCATAAGTAGTCTTCATTTTATCACCAAAACCACCGAAACCACTAAATCCAGTAGACGATGGCACTGAAATGGGCTTTGTTGGTTCGGTAGATGATTTTTTTGGCGTCTGTTTTGGGGTCTCGCATGCAACACAATTTGTTGCCTCTGCTTTATTGGAGAGCATACACGAATCGCATTCCCAGTTGCCCTGTGTTGTCTTAAATCTATCGCCAAAACCAATTGGTGCCGAACTCTTTGCAGATGACCCCAACCCAGTTGTCAATGGGGCACTAGTTTTCGTACCAAACGAGTTAGCAGTAGATGAGAGTGCGTCCAAAACGCTTCCTGACTTCAGTTGTGAAGACGTCTTAATCGGTTCCATACCAAACGAAATAGGCTTTGGCGGTGACGAGTCAAGGCAAACCATCTTGGATGCTTCCATATTCAATGGTTCTTTAAATTTAAATTGGTAATTGCAAGCCTTGGATGCGCTGGCGTTAGCTTCATTTGATCCAGCTACTACAATTGGCGAAGAGAATATAAAGTCATTCGAAGTGATGAATTTACCTAAAGGTGACGAACCAAATAGTGACTGTTTCGCTGATAACTGATTCTGGGCAGTCTTTTGAGCAATCGTGTTATTCGGAGACGCTGGTGGCTTCTGAATGTCAATATTTAGTGATATAACAGAATTAGTTTTCATTGGCAGTTGAATTGCGGGCAAAACGGGCACGTCTACCCCATTTAATTCTTCTTCTAAATTTGGACGCTCACGAATTTGGTTCATCTTTGGACGTACTTTGCCAGAAAAGGTTTTTTCTTTACCATCGACTGCTGATGTGTCCGGCAATTTGTATTCCAGTGGCTTATTCAGATCAGAGCCTGAACTAGAAGCCATTCGACGCATTCGCTCAGTATTTGTTTGCAATTTCTTCATCTGCATAAGTTGAGATACGGTTGGAATTTGCAATTCCGTTGTTGGAGCACCAGACATGTATGAACTGAAGATTTTGGCTGGAGGATAAAACATATTATTATATAACTTTTAAAAAATGAGTTTTACTATGGGAACACTTACAGTTATTAGTAGGGCGTGAATACGGAGAAGCCTTGGCACGTTGCTCGCGCGATCTGTTCAACTCTTCTTCTCCAAATCTGGGACGATGGGCCACCAGCGCTGGTAGTTTAGCAGAACCCATCTTTTTAACATCATTCAGTGGTGTGGAAATTGTGTTCATTAATTCCATGATACGTTTGGTTGTGTTGGACATGCGACTATGATCAGCACTAGACAAATGCTGAGTTGAAGCAGCGTCAATAGATTTCGCTGATGAAAGTGTTGACAAACTGGAAGATGGTCGAATTAGCGTGGGCACACGCAATGTACGCTGTCCAAGAAGACTCGACTCACGTTTAGCGTACGCCGACGCACCGCCGTACATCGTCCGTCCATGATAGAACGGCGAGCTGGTATTCAGCAAGCGACTGTCACTCAGTGCAGATGTGCTACCGTACCGCGACGGACGTGACATTGTATGATTTAGACTATTTAACGATGTTGTAGAATTGTGCAATAATCTCGACATATTCTTGTCAGAAAATAGGGATTTTTCCGACTGAAGATGCGCCGAAAAATTTAATCGATCACCACCTTGTGAGTTGTTTGTATTGAATAAACCAGACAAACGTCGTCCGTCTGATTGCATGGGTGTTGCCGCAGGTACTGAAGAACCACGACTCAGGCTGGCGCTCAAATCAGAAGCGCTGTCGTTTCCATTGGTCGCCAACATTTCCTCGTCTTCTTCGTCCAAATCTCCAACGGAAACAGTTTCATCTAAATCTTGTTCTTCCTCCTCGTCATCTTCAACTCGGATTGAGTTACTTCTATTCCCATATTTATTGTTGTTGTTCGCCACGGCTGAGTTTTGATGTAAACTGAACCGTTTACTTGGTGCATTAACCGGAGACGAGCCGGACGTAATTAGTGGTATATTCAAACGACGACGTTCCATAATCCGCTCCTCGTCAGTTCCAAACGTTTCCTCAGCCAAACTGTAGCTGTAGGGTGCTACGTGCGTCCTACGTGGACGGTCCAATCCGGGCGTCGACGTGGATGTTCTTCGAATTGTTTTCGTTGACATGGTATTGGTTGATCTTCGGTGATAGGGACGATTGCGTTCAATTGAAGTTGAATCGATGGCATCTTCTATCGACAATTTGCTGCGTTTTGACTGAGGCGGATTTAGTGAGAGCCGTCTATTTGTTGGCATCGCCGCTTGGTCTTCTTCCTGCGATTCATCCGACTCTGTAGGACGTCGTCTTCGTAATGGCGTTCCATTGCGACCTGCGTCGTTTGTCTTATCTGCCACTGGTGAAAACCACTTTGATAGTGAATGCGGTAAAATGCTGGAGACTCGCGATTTCACCTTCGTTATCAGTGACTAAAAATGTTGGAAGAATAGTTCATAATTGTTGTTTGATAAGATTTAAGGAAAAGTGACAGCTGTAGTGCAAATTACTCGCTATATTTTGAAATAAAAAGCTTCCTACATATAATTATTTTGGCAATGTGTCAAGAAATAACGAATTAACAATCAACTTTTAGTATGTAATTCACATGGACATAAATGCGCCTCCAACGAAACGACCAACGTGCTTAGCCCATAAGGTGCTGTCAAAAATAAAATCGCGCGCATGTTCTTAAGGCGAGATGTGTAAAAAAAAAAAAAAATCTTCCCTCTCATTTTTCGTCTCGCAATGTCGCTGACTTTATTAAATTCAAAATGGCGTTCAAAATGAACGCAGAGACAACTTTTTTTCGTCTTTATGATGCTTCGTCGGTGTTTGATTTTTTTTTCTTTGACACAGCTTTTAGACGATTTTACAAGTTTATGACATGGTTAAGGTCATTTAGAACCGTTTTAAAGAATTCATCAGGAAATAAAAACTTCCGTGATGTCATTTGACCGAACGTGACGTCACACAATTGACATTTCGGCGCCGCTTATAAAATATCCTCTATTCAGAGTACAGACACGCGCTAGGCGAGCACAATATTTTTTCGCGAACGACACGGAACACCGCCAGACGCCAGCGGTCGATGCATCAGCGAATGCATACACCTTCACAATTGCACTACAGCTGCATATAATTCTACTCACGTTATTGTGGTCGACGTCGAAACTTTGATCCCCATTGTTGGCAGCGGCGCCACTCTCATCGTCAGACATGGTCTTCCAAAAGTTGGTTAATGTACTCAGCTTTTTTTTTCAAATGTCACCTTAAGTTGAAATTGCACAACAAATTGCAATCAAATCAAAATATAACTTCACTACTTTTGATGCCAATGGCACGCATCAATCGATTTCTGGAGCACAATTCTCTCTACGAACAAATGAAAATTTCCCGTTTTTTCTTTTCTCTTGTTATATTATTAGCTATTCTCTGGTATTTTTCATGTAATTTTGCATGGCACACTAAATGATATCCCACTGAATGTAGCTTAAATTCACAGCTAACGTCATTTTTCGGCTGCCTTATTCTTTTTTTTTCTACCACACTGCTACTTCAAGGCCCAGACGCCTTGCAACACCACGATATCCTTAATGTGCATACGTTTACTACGTGTCGCAGGCTTGCTGCCTTTTGTTGCGGCAATTTAAGCAATCAATTATGATGTCTGAAGACAAACGAGTATCCTCCTTTAACTTTAATTAATTGTATGATAGACCACTCGCGATCAAGCGACGGGAAAATGGCGGCTATACAGCAATATAATCATGACTGTTCCTAGCACATTTTAGTACATCAGCATTTAGTACAAACTCACCTTGAGGTGGTCCGAGACGTACAATTTGACATATTGTACTAGCTGAAATAAATTTACCAGAGGGGGCGCCACAATAGCTGTCAATAGTATAATATTCAAAATTAAACAATTTTTTCAAATTATTTCTGTATGTTAGAGGATTATTTATTACTATAATAAATAATTATTTTATTATGCAGCGTCTTAAAGAAAACGGTCTTGTACCGTGATTTGATATCACGAAAAATCTGAGAATCTATGCCTGAGCCTTGAAATATGGTTAATGTATGCTCATAACTCTTAAATAGTTATCTGGTGAGAATTCAGCAAATGGTTCCTGTATCTGTAAAAAAAAACATAAGAAATAGTTACTTAATGCCTTCGAAATTCGTAAGATGAAGCCATACTTATCCTTGCGATAGAATGAAGCGTCACAAGAATCACACTCAAAAGGCTTCTTATCTTGGTGCACGAACATGTGCATTTTTAACGACCATCGCTTCGAGTACTCTTTCCCACACAACTCACACACATGCTTGACACCCATATGAGTGTCAATGTGCCTATCTAGATGACTCTTCTGCTTGTAGCGATTTGGGCATTCACTGCAGGCGTACGGCTTTTCTCCAGTGTGCTCCCGTTCGTGCATTATCAAATGTGATCTACGACTGAACTTCTTTTCGCACTTATCACACTGTATTGTCTTGCCTGTGTGCAAGGTCATGTGCGTCTTTAAAATTGTGTTTTGGGAAAATCGTTTAAAGCAAAATTTACACTCAAACGGCTTCTCGCCAGTGTGAATTCTCTTATGGCATTTGAGAGCATTGCCCTGCTTAAAAGCCATGTCGCACATTGGACACTGATATGGACGCTCGTCAGTGTGGATCCGTCTGTGAGTGCGACGACGGAAGTCAGTGGCAAAGGACCGACCACAGATGTCACAGTGGAAGTTCTTTTCCCCCGTGTGTGTCAGCGTATGCACTTCTAAGCGCTGATGTGTTGCACAGCGTTTACCGCACACTGAACATAGATAACGTGCAGGACGCTTCTTTTCTTCGCTGGCATGGCACTGCCAGGTGTGTTTAACGAGTCCCGAATTTGTTTGGTATGATTTATCGCATGTTTCGCAATTATATCGAGATTTTCCTGTTGCGAAATGAGATTAAAATAGAATTTGATTTAAATGTTGTCAAATTAACCTGAATGTAACGAAATGTGATCCTTAAAAGTCCTTTCATCTAAACAAATTTTTCCACATTCTCGGCATAACAGTTTAGATTGTTCCTCGTGCACTTTCTCAACATGCTTCACAAGACATCTGAGTGATCCTGAAATATATGGAATATTTCTACTAATTTCTTAATACTTTTTTGAAGATTTTATGACTTACTGAAACATCTATCGCATCCAGTGCATTTGAAACCCTCAGATTTAGCATTGTCCTTAAGTGGAATCAACTCTAAAACATCTTCATCTTTTACGGTTTTATCTAATGCACATTCACCAGTGTCTTTTGCAGATTCATCAATTGTTTCTTCTGCGTTGTCACATTCACTAACAAGATCTTGGTCAGTCGATTCTAATTCATTTGTTGATACAATTCCTTTTTCAACTAAATCATCACGTTGATCCTGATTTAGGCCTGCCTTTACAACCAAAAACTGATTAGGTTCCCCAAATTCAATTGGTATCAAAAACGCTGTTCGCATCGTCATGTCAGGCTCTTTAATTTCTATTTGTCGTATGACATTCCGCACAAACAAATCATGGGATCGTCTGCAGCGTTTGCTGAAGCTGTAAGCTGAATGTAGCTCTTTCAGACAGCCTTCACATATCACCTGGGGAATTTTCACTTTCAAATCAGGAGTAGATGTGGGTAGGTTCGTGCAAAGCTCAAAGGCAGCTCCTATTGACGTGTCTTCTATTAGATCGTCCATTCTGTACAATTGGGTGTTGGTGCTAATTAGACAGCATCTGCATATGTCCATATCCATTTTATCTTAATTCAACTTGTTTTCAGTAAAAGTTCTCTTTTAAAATGTTATTTATTTATTTTTTGGAAACAATTTTTATTTATTTATACATATATTTTTTTTTTGACATTTCATTATCCTGACAGTTGGTACTTCTGCGGCCGCATTTTATGTCGAAAATATATACCTATTAAACGACATAATTGGACGAATATATAGCTCGTGGTCACTTTCTGTCCGCTCACACTTGATATGTATTTTTTATAAAAAAAATTAATTTTTAATTTAATACAATTTTTCTAAATCTAAATTGCTTCATATAAATTCTATACTTCAAAAGTTCAATGTCTAATCATCACTGACGATTAGAAATATGTGTATTTAGTGTTATATAAATCAATTAATAATTCAATTTGCTAAATTAAAAATGAATTTATCAGTGCAATCAAATCACATTCTGCAAAGTGGAAAATTATTTTTTACTTATCATTTACAAAGGACTTTTTCCAAAATATCAGCCACAGAAATCCTGCATCCAGAAAATCGCGATCGCTTTATAGAGCGATTTAAAAATGCAAGGTCAATACAACTCACCAAAGAAATTCCCAAGAAGGAGGCAGCTATTTTAATTCCTCTCTGCGAACAAGATGGGGAGCTTTCGCTTCTTTACACACAACGGTCACACAAACTGAGATCGCATTACCACCAGGTATCTTTTCCAGGTAATGACAATCCTTAGATGATGTAAAATTGTACTGACCAAATCCAAATCAACAGGTGGTATTAAGGATACGGAAGACCAGTCAATTTTGGATTGTGCTCTTCGTGAAACTGAAGAAGAAATTGGTATTCAAAAAAGCAGCATTGAAGTTTGGACTGTAGGAGCAGCCATTCGTCCAAGAACTGGTCCTTCAATCACTCCAGTTGTAGGATGCATAAGGAATTACAGTGAATCAATGTTGAAAATAAATCCTGACGAAGTGGCCGAGGCGTTTACGGTGCCGATAAGACAGCTAATATCAGACGACTTTAAAAGATACACCCAATTCCGGGGATACAGTATTCCATTATTTTTGAATGGTCAAAAACGGATATGGGGGATTACAGGTGTAATTACTTACCTATTTTTGTCCTCATTATTTCCCAAGGACATTTACCGACACCAAATAAAATATATTCGACCTGCTAAGTGATATTTAAAATACAAAAGGGTTGCAAAAAGTAATCTTTTATTGATTAAATTTACAACTTTAAGCTTATAATTGTTTTATTTTGATTGGATTGATAATCCAACGCCTTTTTGTTTCATTTTTGTTTTGCCTGACGATGAAAAAGCTACTCCCATTTAATTGTTTCATTTTAAGTATAAAATATATACAAATTTCGGTTAACATATAATCGTTTTTTCCTCTTTTTGTTTTTATAAATGGTTTTAGTTCAAATTCTTTTTTTTTGTAAAAAAATTAAATGAGGCCTCTTGAAATGTTTGCTGCCACTATTTTACTATGCAAGAATTATTTAATTGCTACGCTGGCCAAACGTATTTATTTATCATCCAATTGAATACGTTAACAGTTTTGCCTTTGTGAATATTAAAAAAGTTTAATAATTATACTTTTTAGAAATACAGTTCATTTTTTTATTAAGATTATATTTTACTTCCGTGGACATCTACGCAATGAGCTGCCAGTCTATTTGTGTTGGTACAAATTGTTTATTCGGAAATGTCGATTGGAATTGACGTGGTGAACGTCGGTGTCTCCAACTCCTCGTGCTTCTTCATTTTCAACATCTGTAAATTAATGAAAAATCAGAAAATATTCTTATGTTGAGGTTGAAAAGAACAAAAAACATCCTAAAATTCTGTAAATATTTTCTTAGACAATAAATCCAAAATTGTGTTATGATTAAACAATGCGCATGTGAATGACTGATACTTTATTTAGCCAGAGGGTGTATCAAAACAATTTTACCGGAACAAAAAAGGTTGAAAGGATGCTAGTGGACACAAATCAAAATACACGTCACATGACAAACATACCTTCATGTCACCCTTGGCCTTAATAAAAATATTTGATGAGCATAATCGCGCAGGTGAAATAAATATAAATTAAATAAAAATTATTATAGTTAGTTTGTGGCTTAGTATTTCCCAATAAATGGCAAACTCACCTGCTGCAATTTGTAGTGGTTGATAATGTCCTGGTCAGCTGGGCACGATTGTGTGAATGCGTCCAATTGATACATGTGGAACATGTAACGCCACAATGCTGTTAAGTGTGTCTGTAAACAAAAGCATTCAGTAAATCGTCATAGAGATTTGATTTGAACCACTTACAGGAATTTCAAAGTCGACAAAATATTTGCCAGCAACACGAATATGCTGCAGCCGTGGCATCAGCTCACAATCAAAGCAACACATCGTGTCACCAGTTAGGAACCGCGTGGCGCGTGCCGCCAAATGATCGTTGATCTTCTTGAGATGAGCCAACAGCGAGTTGTTTTTGTTTTCATCCTTCTTCACCAGCATCAGCTTCAGCTTGCTGTACAAGTTCTCAATGAGCGTGGCCACATCTTTGTCCTGGACGAATAGATTGTATCCACCGGGGATATTCTTCATGATGTGTCGCTCAATTTTGTCGTTCTCCAGAATGGCGAGTCCATTGTCGATCAAAATTGGCGGATGCGTCGCTTCGAAGTTGGTGCGGAAATCTGGTGGCGGCTTCTGCATGTCAACTGTGGTAACCTGTGAAATATAGAAAGTTTCATTCAGTTTTCTATTTGGCTGTTTCTTCGTAACAAGACAAACAAACGATTACGGAAACGCATAAGAACACGTATTAATCCGGATAATCTTATTTGAGTTTGTCTCTTTTGAGTGTACGTTTCGTTTAAAAAGTTGCGTCGCGTCGCAATGCCAGGTCCAAGTTCGATGTATGGAAGATCAAAATCAAGGTCAAAATTTGAATATTAGTTAATATGCAAGTTTGTTGGCATTTTATAGACTATGAAGATTTATTTTCAGGTGAGTGCGACAGCTGAGGTGGTACAGTCGAGATGAAATAATGGAAGATCTCTTCATTTAAGTCAAATTAATCATTAACCTAAATCTGATGCTATAAGCCTGAGTTGAACATCTGAATATGCGCAGATGGACTTACAATTTTCTCTCCCGTCGTAGAAGATGAAGCGCGTAGAACTGATAAATGTAAACAGTAACCAGACGTATTGAATAAGACATTTATTACAGCATCATTAGCTTATTTGCGTTCGTGGGACAGCTTCCTATGATTGAACGCCACAACCTTTGGCTTCAGCTCTTGCGATGTTTTTTTTAAGCAAAACGGATGTAGTTTTAAGAACAGATGGCTTATGATTCAATAATTATTTTTACAATAGAATTAAGACGTTCGTTTGATTTATATATGCTTTAATAATATGTTAAAATGAATTACACATACCTTAAGGCTGATTGTTTTCAGCTCTGCCAGCAGGTACAAATCCATAAAGTACTCTTGACAGAACAGACATGCTCCCTTTCGTCGGCCATCGATTGTTGAAGCCTGAAACCAAAAAATTATATTAACGCAAACGCACATTCAACAATTATGGTAATAAAATATTGGTGTGATTACATTTTTAACTTAAACCGGTTTAAATACGTTTCTAAAAAAGTTTTAAGATTCCGCTTTAATTTAAAAAAAGTATGCTGATGGGCGGCAATACATTAAGTAACATTGAGACAATGAACAAACCCGCGAATAAATGTAATGTTCAACTGTTTGCAAGGTTAAATGTACACAATTTGAATAACAAATTGGTGATATTTATAATTTTAGAAATTATTTGCTTCATTAGTCAGCACTCGGCATCGTGTCAAGGTAACAAGAAAATAGTCTCAACAACGAAATTCATTAATTTTCATTTGTTTATAGACAAGGTAAAAATAAGTTAATACTTTTCCTCGGGCA
>JANSTS010004442.1:31875-45687 GCA_026546915.1 Sylvicola fuscatus | reverse complement strand
GTTGTGAGGTCATAACGAATAGCATAAAAGAACGCAAAAAAGTACGGATCATTTAGTCATTCCCAATCAGTCACTCTTAACGATGGGTTCTGTCAAGCTCGTTGCTGCCGTTTTAGTCTTTTGTGGCCTTTGCAGTGGAGCCCTCATCACTCCAACTGAAGATTTGTCTGATAAAGTTCTATCCGTGAATACAACAAGTCAAATTTTGCCGTTTGAATTGCAAGGAGCACGGGCAGATGTCGAGTTTTTGGCGTTCTGCAGCAATGTTAGAGGCGTCATAGTTTATACTCTAGGACGACGTGAACCAAGTAATTTGTTTAGTATAATTCAATTAGTGGATTTTCTTTTAAAAAGGTGTCACATTTAGATGATCGGCTGGCTGCTCATGGGGCTAAAAATCAACGATGGAATCAACCACAGAACGTAGTTGTCACTCTGACATATCCCGCTCAAGGTGTCGGCGCTACAGTGACATTCGTCCAGATTTCCGTCAACCAGGCCTCTAATTTGGGACAGGCTTATGTAGTTCGTGGAGGGCTTCATCAAAGATTCATAACAATCAATGTTGAGGGATATAACACGGATTATCTTAATTATGAGGCCTTCTTTTATGGCGTTTAATTCTTTAGACATAAGACGGAATTTCGGAATCTTTTATATAACATTTTTATACATTGAATAAATATATATTGTATTTTTATTACTGGCCAAGAATTGTTTTTATTATTTCAATTTATAATATTTAAATTTAAAATACAGCCAAAAATTTCCCAAAATGTTTCGTTAGGCGAAACTTGGGTTATTTGCTAGCGTATATATAATTCTTATTATGTACATTATTATGACGTCATATTATATATTTAAATCATAAATGACAGGTCTCAGTAAAATTTTAAAATGAGACATTAAAACTTAGTCCCACAAATTGAAATTTTACCAAAATCTTTATAAATTCGACATTTTTTTAAAACCAGATTTGATTAATACAAAACCTAAAAGCAGTGTTCTCTGTTATTGTGAAAATTCAATCAGAAACTTTGTGTTTTAGCGCTGCATCAACAATTTTAGTTCAGGTGGTTCTTTTTGGAAACAACCTTGAAGTCAAAGGGACAATAAGTTTGCAGTGATAAAAAGTTAATAAATATTATTAAAAACAGTTCATTTAATTAAATAACAACAAAATGGAAGATATTTTCCACTGGTGTCGTGAGGGAAATGCAATTCAAGTGCGTTTGTGGTTGGACGACACAGAACATGACATGAATCAAGGGTGAGTTCGATAAATTTAAACTAATTTAATGTACATTGTAGACATAATTGAAAGAAATTTATGAAAAATATTTTCTTTTGACCATAAATGGTGTTTTTACAAATACCACGCCTTTGCAATCCGCAGAAACTGTGTAGGTCAGCTGGGGCGGTTACAATGCAAGATCGAAATCTTATGTCAAATGTTGTTGTTGTTATGACGTATTGTTTTGATTTTGTAATGTATAAAAATAAACAAACGAAAATTTCACATATAAAAATTTCATCGGAAATTGAAAATGTTGCACAAAACTCGCCTCTAATACTTTTTGTTTTTGTTTTTAGAGATGATCATGGATTCAGTCCACTGCATTGGTGCGCCAAAGAAGGCCACTACAAACTTGTCGAAATGCTGCTGCAACGAGGAGCTCGTGTCAACGCCACCAACATGGGAGACGATATTCCATTGCATTTGGCTGCCGCCCATGGGCATTTTGACATTGTCCAAATTGTAAGTTGATAAAATTGTTACAAACCCATCTCAATAACAAAATTTCCAAATCAGTTATTGCGCCATCGTTCCGATGTAAATGCAACGAATGAGCACGGAAACTCGCCACTTCATTACGCATGTTTCTGGGGATACCAATCTATCGTGGAGGAACTGGTAAACCACGGTGCACTCATATCATTGGCCAACAAGGATGGTGACACCCCACTCGACAAGGCCAAGCCGCAAATGGCTAAGCGTACGCAAGACTTGGCTATTGAGTCCGGCCAAGAGTTGAAAAAGATCAGCTTTAAAGACCAAAGCTGGTTGGGATTGAAGACACGCTCACGTGATGCTACTCTATCACGTTACAAGGGCATCAATATTCGTGACCTTGAGTTGCATACAAAGCTCGAGGTGACACCCTCTGGCGAGACATGGCGTGGGCGCTGGCAGAAAAACGACATCATTGCCAAAATATTGGCAGTTCGTGATTGCAATGCTCGTGTTTCGCGTGATTTCAACGAGGAATTTCCAAAGTTGCGAATCTTTTCGCATCCAAACATTCTGCCGGTTATTGGAGCCTGCAATTCACCGCCCAATTTGGTTGTCATCAGTCAATACATGCCACGTGGATCGTTGCATGATTTGTTGCATGGAGCTGCTGGAATTGTGGTTGATACTGCACAAGCTGTGCGCTTCGCATTAGACGTGGCCAGAGGAATGGCGTATTTGCATTCACTGGAGAGGATTATTCCTGAATACCATTTGAATAGTTTCCACGTTATGGTAAGTTTGTTGTCAAATTCTTTAAAAAATTGTTCTAATGAGATACAATTTTAGATTGATGATGATTTAACTGCTCGTATAAACATGGGAGATGCGAAATTCTCGTTCCAACAACGAGGCCGCCTTTACCAGCCTGCTTGGATGTCACCGGAAGCTTTGCAGCGCAAACGTGCCGATAGAAACTGGGAAGCTTGTGACATGTGGAGTTTCGCCATTCTCGTCTGGGAATTAGCTACACGCGATGTGCCTTTTGGAGACATGTCACCAATGGAGTGTGGCATGCGGATTGCCACCGAGGGATTGCGCGTGCAAATTCCTCCAGGCACGTCGTCCTATTTAACGAAACTAATTCGCATTTGCATGAACGAGGATCCCGGAAAACGACCCAAATTTGAAATGGTTGTGCCGATTTTGGACAAAATGAAGCGTTAAGCTGGTTCGAGGGCGGAATTTAATTAATAATCACTAAATGTTTGTTGTTTTTCAATTAACATTAATTTTTTAAAGATAATTATTCGAATAGACTAATATGATGAACGTGCCATTAACGTGTTAGGATGATAGAAATTGTGACTAATGTCGAAAAACTTTTAACATTGCGGCCTTGAAACGACAATTTTGCCAAAGTTAATGCTTTAAGCTTTCGTACTTTGGTTGATCTTTTTTGACATGCCAATTTTGTGTTTTTTAAACTTAGCATTTCAGTTTATCGTATTATGTTGTTTTAAGTCCACTATTTATGTATTAAGCAATGGGCTCAAATTTAAACCGAAGTTAAATTAAATCTGTCATTTGTTTTAACAATATTTATCAATTTCGGCATGTATTTGTTCATATTTTTATTAACAATTAATAGCCAGCTTAGAATAAACCGCCAAAAGAAAAGTGCCTTTAAATAAATACGGAATGCCTATGAAAATCGACTCGATTAACAATGACTTTAAACATTTTATGTAATTTTTAAATGAATTTACTTGTTTTCTAATAAAAATATTGTAAAATAATATGTAGTTTGTACAACAAAAAATCTCTTACAAATAAATTAATTTGACTAAATGGGTTAGTAGCGTTATAATTTATTCCATTTATGCTGAAATCTCTTTAATAATAAGTACGCTCAAAACAGATTACAAATCTTTACATTATATTTAGCCTCCGGAAATTAAAAAGGAAATGAATTTTATCCTATTTTCGTCAAAAAAGAGAAAGAAGTGCACACACAAAAGCGGGATCTGCCCTAATTTTTAGAAGCAGAGTGCGCACATGTTCAAAAGCTTCACAAACGTGCCGCAGCGAGAGCCAACAAAAGCTCATCGTTTGCCGAGGGTTGTACACGTTCCGATCTCACACTCATGCCCACATACATCCACAAGTAAATGCGAGTGACGGCCATGACCTGTTTAGCAATTGCGCGATATAACCGACATACGAGCATACTGTACACAATTGCAAGAGCTCTTCCTGATTCCGAGAGCTTTTCCCCCTCACAATCTGAAAATGCTTCCGCGTGTGTATGGGCCAGGTACTGGCAACATTGTGTTGAGATCCAGTTCTCTCGGCCGAATTGTGTCGCTTTCAGTTACAATCCACCCTCTCTAACACATGATCCCTTCGAACGGTCAGTTATTTTTCCGCTGTTGGTGTTGTTGTTGTTGTTGCTGCTGCTTTATTCACCCCCTGTACTACCAACCCCTCGTGTGCAAAGAACAGAGCGCTTGACTTCAATTTCTCGCAAAATTAAATCGCACAATCGAGTTTGTCATACACGGAAGTGGTGCGACATTTTCTTTTTCTTAGCTGGTGTGTGCGGGGTGCGAACAAACGGTCAACGTTACACTTCCTGTCTTTTGTGAACGCTGTGAGCTTTTTGTGTGTGGTGACTTAATACAAATTACAGCTTTAAGTGCGTGAACATTTTGCTCAAAGTATTATTAATTGAGGGTAACTCGTTTCTGTGCAAGCGTAAAATTAACAGGCTGCGAAAATTCATTGATTTTCCCTGTTGTTGAATATTTGCAAAACCAACAAAAATCGCACAAAGTGGAAACGTTTTTAGGGTTTATCTGAAAATACTTATTTTGTCGCATTGTGCCAGGGGGAAAAGAAAAATTTGTGTCAGTTTTGGATTATAATTTGCATGGCGACTGACGACTAATGTCAACATATTTAATTGATGGCCAGCCCCATCGAGGGCCGGCGACGAATGGAGCTTTCATCATCCCCTAATTTGATTGCTGATTCTAATTGGTGAGTAGTCAATCTTTTACGTTCAGGGAAATAGATTTTTTCCGTTTACAGTTTTATTTCTCCAACAATGGATGGTTAAAATGGGTAAAACCTGTAAGCCTTTGTGCTGAAACTGTTTGATGTATGTAGATAAAATCAATAACAGCCCGATTGGGTTTCAACATTCAGTTTATGTACCTACATAAATTTACACGAGTTTCGTCTAGTTTTTGCTCGACAACTAAATATTTATTATTTATTTTAAGAGAAAAACTTAAAATAAAAGTGAAAACCCTTTATTTTATTTGGATTACACAATTAACATGCTTTCAGTTTTTCTTAACGAAACTTTATAAACCTTGAAGTTAAATATTTAATTAAGATCTGTATAGCCAAGGCTAAAGAGTCCGCCTTAGTGTTGATAAAAGATTCAGTATTGCTGCTTGTTTGGCCTATTTTAAATGCAAGCTTAATCGATTCAATTCCTGCTATTTTCAGACGTACAACATGAATATGCAGCTGCAATGTTTATTTGCGTTTGCAGAAGTTACGGCAAAATATTTGACTCATTTTTTTAGTGTATACATTTTAAATTAAGGTTTAAGTGTTCTGTGCTTTAACATTTAATTTAAGTGCAGTTTGACTGAGAATATTATACAAATTAATTTTCTTTGCAAACTTATGAAATTAAATGAAACATTTTATATATTCAAACAATTAATTAAACTAGTAATTTATTGCTGTGGGTTGATTTCTGCTGCAAAACCTCATCAGTCACAAGTTTAATTACACCGCCTAATTAAGGTTACATTAATATTCAATAAAGTGAAATTAACCCTCCGCATTATTAAAAGCAATTATGGAGCAATAAGTCAATAATAATTCAATAATTCAATCAACCAGTATATTTCTATGATTTTACTGTATTTTTGATTCTCTCGATACTTTTCATCAACAAAGTTCTCAAATATACAACAAAAATTGTATGCACATATACATATTTAAAAAATTTATAAATTGGCATTTCTTTTTGAGATGAATGCTTGGTTTTCAGAATTTAAAGTTTGAACCTAATATTTAATTATTGCTCTTACGTTACTTGCGAATTTTGACACTATGAAATGTATTACGAGAACATGCAAATTAATTGAATTATGGTTATGAAGTGTTCGTTTAACACTTAAGTGATAATATTTTTTTCAATTTTTATGCGAGCGTAGTTATTTCACTCATAAAATTTAGTTAAATGACACATACGTATCGATCAATAAAGTTAAAGTGCCTATAGTCTTAAGGGACACGATTACAAATATTTTTTAAATGCAATTTCGTAAAGGGTCGAAAAGGGTGCAGCTTTCATAAATAAATATTTAAGCTTTCCAAATAAAGCACCATATAAATTTCATAAATTAAAAAGGAACGTTTTTAATAAGTAGGTTTTCCAAATGATTAATTCAAAATTCATAAATACTCAAAAGTGCTGATTCCCAAAATACGAGTAGAATTGTTCATTTAATTCTCAAAAATATATGTGCATTTAAGATTTTCTGACACAAAGTTAATTATTTTTTCAAGATGAAATAAGAAAGCAAAACTTGGCATCTTCAAATCTTCAAAACAACAAAGCATACTTACATTAGCCCTCTTAAAAAGGAACTTATCCAATCCACCCACATCAGCGTGTAACGTGAGTTTCTTCTCATCGCCTTCCATCCCCCTTACGCGTCCTTTTGTTCATCATATACTTGTTGCTGTGACATCACGCCACTAGTTGAGCTTCTTCAGGCCCTGAAGAGCTCGCCTCCACAACAGTTAAACACACACATTGAATCTTGATTGTGCCATTAATTTAGTATGCAATGCGCAGTGATGACGTTATTTTTGACGAACACGTCGTTAGATTATTTAAATTGCATCTGTCAACTTGATGTACGCGACACACATACATAATTACATATACGCTAAATGTTACACATTTTATAATGTTACAGTGACTTGAATGCTCTGCAAATAACGCTACAGTTCCATAGTCCGGACACGGCACCGGGCAGCCCCCAGACGACAGTAACAACCCCTCGAGAGGCTCATAGTCCAGACGGCATAGCTTCAGTCAGCTCCGGCTCAAGTGATGTTGTTTCGGGTAAGTGGCGCTGTTTCCATTACCTTTGTCCATATTCAATTATAATGTTTAATTTTAAACATAAGTGCTTTGCAAAATAAATAACGGCTTAGGCTTTGCGAGCTTTTGACATCTTCTTTTTTGAAGTATTTCGAGTGAAAAAAGGTGCTTTTATGCTCTCAAAGTTCGAAGCACGCTGCCACACCTTCAACAGCATTTATTTTTATATTAATTACAATTTATTTCTCTAACTTGATGTTGTTTAGAGATAATAATTTTTTTTAATGATTTTTTTTTGTATGAGCTTTACAAAAAAAAAACTGACATCTCCTTTGTATTTCTATAAGGAAATAAATTGATACACAATAAAATGTTTATTCAAGTTCGTATTTACTAACAACAACTTCATTTATAACGACGCCAATTCGTCCAAAGGAATCTTGAGCATCATGATTGAATGTCTCAAAATTTTGGCAATGAATATAAAAAAATCGCAAAGGCACCGTCTTCGGCTGGTCGTTGGTGGGCCCCTTAAAAGCGACGAAATTAAATGACCAGATAAAGTCAAGATGGTATGGAAGCTGAAGACGGGTTTTAAAGCATTCTAAGATTTATGTGTCGCTTCTTTGCCATGAAGCGTTTTTCACCTTAAGTTCAATGATCTTAATTGCTTGTGGGCATTCGCCATTTTTTTTTTGATCTCGTGTGTGATCGAGGACTCTTGACTCTGGAGATTTGTCTGATAGTTATGTAAGTGGTATTTCTGGTCGCTCTTGTGTTTAATGGAGGAATCACACAACGAAAGTGAAACATCATCTGCAGAGACAAATTTTGTGGGTAAAGCTTGAATAAACCATCACAGTTTATGAACACATTTAAAATATTCAAAACAAGGGCTTGAAATCATGCTAATCCCAGAGTTATGTAATTGTATGTGAATTTTGTAAAACAAGATCTTCAAATGTGATTTGCACCTAATTACATATGCAATTAAGTTCTCCAAGCATGTCGAATATATGTTGAAATACTTTAAATTACACCTCTGCATAATTACATACCAACAAAGTGCAACAACTTTTTATGAGACTTCAATTAAAGTTTTAACACCGTGCAGACTATAATCATTATGTGCAGAAAACATGAAAATCGTTACAAATGCTTATGATATTCTTTTCTGGGAAGCCCTAAAAATTGCAGTTGGTTTTTTTTGGTGTTTATGTTTATTTTATTAATAATTCTCATTTGATGCGATTCAATACATTGTCATAATAAACCACATTCGTGGTTGTAAACACATTGGCTCAATAGCAGTTCATTTACCGGTTTGCATAAATTTTTCCATTGGTAATTTACATGTAAGTAGAAATTCTTTCACAAATAATAATTACGGAATGCGCAAATAAGGAATTTAATGATTAATGGATTGAAAAGAAAAAGGATAAGCATTCGTCGACAGTTGAAATATTTTTTTAAATTCTGTAGGTTGAATTTAATCGTCGTTAATGTTTATTTCGGTTGCATCTGCCCTAAGTACTATCCAACAGTTCTGCTGAACATTTTGATTTATTGATAAAAATGTGAGGAGCAAGTAATGGGCGTTTAATTGGCGGAATCAATTGTTACGGTGGCTAATTATTCGATCTTAAAAACACATCTGCTTCGCTTTATGAGTTTTTCATTGCAACTTACTTCATTCATATACTCTAATGATGAGCACAAAAATTAATATTCTGCAAATAGTCGACTAGACTCTGAAGAATTTGCTCTTTAAACGCAAAGTCTGAAGACAGATTACGTAATACTTTCAAAGGTTTCATTTTAATTTATTTATCAGCACGTATTTCTTTCAAAACTATTTTCTCACTACAATTCTCCGAAAAGAAATAAATTCGCGTTTTAATGATCAACAACATAAATAAATGAATTAAATTCTTTGTTGTTTATGTTCTTTCGCATTAAGTCCACAACTAAACTCACTTTCATTTTATTCTCTCTCACACCCAACTGGCTTAACCAGTTCCATCAATTATTAATCCAACATAGACAAATAAAACAAAAATTGAAATTCATTTATTGGTATAAAATTGAATTGAATGTGAATAAAACCCATAGAAAAGTTATCATCTTCTCATAATCTTAGTTAAATAATATGGGATATAGACGTCACGTGATTGTGAATTCTTCACAATTCACTGCCGCTTGTGTGTCTGCTAAAATATAACGAGCTTAGAACATGCGTTACTATTTCTAGATTTAGTCGGGATGGAGTGAATCGTGTGCAGTAAAATGCGTTTTCATTAATTTGTATTATTACATGTATTCACTGATGCATTTCATGCAAATACACATTGAAGTGTTGCGTTTGATTATATTTTCAATGTCTATTTTTATCATTGTCAACAAAGTGTTAGAATAGTATGCAATTAAATGCCTGTGTGTTCAGAGAATGCACTTTAGGGCTTTATGATTGGATGACATTTATTTGGCATTAATGGTTATATAAGTGATAGTTGTGATCTAGATTTCAAGAATTTTAAAAAGTGTTAATGATTATTCTTCTCAATCACGATCATGTATGGTAATACAATAATCAACACAAAGTCTTTATAAAATTGCAAAGAACTAAAATAAAATTTCATTATCTCCTTAATAACCTTAAACAATTTAATTAATAACACTATCTAAATTTCTCTCCGAGTAATTCGGAGGCACTTATTAAAATGCTTCGACAAGAAAAAGCATATTTAGCAGAGGCCATGGACCTCTTAACGATTGTCTTGTCATTGCTAAATAATTGCTGCTTAATCGACATGCCGCTCTTTTCCATTCGTGTATTTCGTTTTAATATTCCTCCAAATCAACACTGCATAATTATGCATTCATGACTCGCGCAGCGACTTAAAGATCTTACCCAAAAAATCGGGGAATGTCCGTGTAGCCGATAAAAGATTGGCATTTTAACTGCGCGAAGCTGTGTTCCGGGACCGTAAAGTCAAATACTAGTCCAGCAACTTTCCATCAAAACTGAATTAAATTATCGAGAACAGCAACAAAACCGATGATGATTAAGAAGAATACAAGGCAGCAACAGCATAACCACCACCAGCAGAAAGCAGCACAACAAGACGATTGCAACTTGAAGAAATGTATTATTACATCATATGTTAAAAAGCTCGCTCACATTTATGTGTATAGGAAATATAAGCATAAAGGTCTCAAAAACCGCGAGCGCGATGGATGCCACCACGGCCCGCCACAGTGCGTCGATCGACGATTACTTCAGCCATCACCGTGATACACCTTGATGTAGCCTCGTGTGTGTATACTAATTACCTATACATATTTACTGTTTCACTCGCCATATCGCCAACTACCGATATTCATATGTGCGTTATATGGATGCATATGTACGATATGTGTAACTCCTGTAGCATACGAATACATAACACAACTTATATCTGTATAAATTATTTTAAAAATATACAAAACTGAAACACGGTCGTTGAACTTGGATTGGATTTTATACCGCGACGTTCCTCTTCCTTATATTCTCCACATATAAAATCGAGTTACCTCATTCTATCTCTCGATGGCCGTAGTGCTAGAGCACTGATGACATCTCATTTTGGCCCGCAGCAATTGGCCATGGCATTGGCATCATACCTTACCTGCGCTGGCCGTTTTTATATGTCGATGGTGTGTGGTACTCACTGGTTCTTAAAGTCTTTCGCGCTATAAGTGAGAATATATACGATTTACAAGTCGTTTGGAACCCGCGGGAAAAGCGGATCTCACACGCAACCACCCCAAAACATCGACGATCGTCGCGCGTTCTCTACACGCAAACATGTGGGCAGTCGTCGTGGATTAAATTCTTTGCGGCATTATTAGCCGCTATATTGGACTGATAATCCTCTAAAGATCTGAGGACATTTGGATATACTTCGTTCCACAAGTTCTTAATATTTATAGTGATAAAAGAAGTGTTAATATGTAATCATCTACAAGATTTCAAGGTTTGGAAGTGATTTTACTGTGTGAATTCTGTATTCAACAAAAAAAGAAAAAAAATTATAAAAAGCAGTTAAAAATGTTAAAATCCAAATTAAAGTGCCCATTGTATTGGATGTCAGTGTTATCAGCACAGAAACTTAATTAAAATGAGTTGAAAAATAAAGATTAAAGGTGCTATCACGCATGGAAGCATTTCTATATCAGATAAAGATGGCCAAATCAAAACGATTTGCACTTACCTCATCGTCTACATCTCCAGAAACGCTTAGCAGCCCAACGCTCTGTGAATTCAGCGACGTGCCATTTTAAGAAAAGAAAAAATCTGAATAATTTTATGCAGAATTAATTAAACACAACTGAAAAAGTCGAGGAAAGGGACAACGTTAGAAAATCTCATCCAGAAATTAGAAACCATGGATATATTTGACATTGACTCGTCCAGCATGGGCACGACGCTCGTCAACGCGGTCGACCACCAGTCAACGGACGACATTCCCGAAGTTAATTTTGACGCTGGTGCCGAGTTCAACTTGAATTTCTTTGACACTCCCGAAGACTCCAGCACGCAAGGTGGTTTCAGTGATCCTGGGTCAGTGGAGTCGGCGTCAGTCGGCTCACCGCCACCGCCTCTCCACAATCACCACAATAATATTTCCTCAATACTCAGCAAAGGTGGAACCAACAACAATAACCATGTCGGCGGTCATATTCATTTGCTGCAGCCACCTCATTTAGGTTTGGGAGGATGTAAATCAGGTAATTCAACTAAATGTTAATGCAATAAGAGGGGACTTGCGTGAATGCATTTTTCGCTGCAGTAAATTCCATTGTACGAGTATACATATGCGAAAGACAATGCGGCTGTTAGCAAATATATCACCGTTGATGTGAGATGTGCACTGTGCACTGTGCAGTGCATTCCCGGGTCTGTAAAGGCAGGCGATTCCTTCTAGCGCAATGAAAGAAAACGTATGAGCTCGTGTGCGCGCGCGATTTTCTTTTCGGCCTCAATTAAGATTTATTCGACATGCATTGATTTACTTTACTGATATGAACTCGAAAATGCACGCATCTACTTTACATCGAGATTGAGTCTATACAAGAGTTTATAAGTTGCGCGCACCAAGACGTTTAGGAGAGTATCTGCGTTCCTGCGATCGCGAGTGCCTTGTTGGAAGGTACCTATACCTATACGGATCATTTAGGAGTTATTTTTTAGCGCATGCAGTATATATGCGCGCAAGTACTTACGGCAAACGCTTCTCCCATTGGCATTGTCTTAAAATGTTTGCTGTGTGTCTCTTATTATTATAGTTGCAATTTCTTATACTTCTGGGCGCAGCGTATCTGATTTATATTTATTATTGTTGCTCATCCCTATACAAATAACAAGGGACTGGAGTAAAAAAGATCCCCAGCAACAATGAAATGCGCGCCTTGCATATATATTCATAAGATGAGGTGAAATTCTAGAGAAGTTTCTCGCAAAGCCTTTGTGGTTAGAAAAACGGTTTTCCATCTTCTTAATTTCTTCGGAGTCTTCAGAGTGCAGATTCCGTGTTCATTATACCTTTCTTTTAGCAATATATATATGTATAAACATATAATGTATAAAAACCTATATGATTGTTTGTCGCATCTTAAGACAATCAGTACTTTGCCAGTGTGATTGGAGTTCTGTTAGTCGGCGGGCATACGTAGAGCCAATAGTTAGGTGTAGTTACTCACTGCATGGAAAACGGAATGCCAAAGTCTATCTTTATGCGCATAATTTTATACGGTTGGCGTTTGTTTTCTCAATGCATGTGTGCATATACAGATATTTATTAGATGTTACGGGTTACCCCCGTCTCGTGCTGCCCATTCGAAGCCAGCAGCATGGCGTGGATGCTGCTACGTTTTGAATTATTATCTATGTTTTGCATTGAGTGCAACAAACGGCCTTTTTCAAGCAGCTTTATGGATTCGTGCAAAGAGCCCTTTCTTGTGATTCTCTTTCGCGTTTGTATACTGGCACGCTGCACCCGGTTTATTATTAATCTTGCGGTTTCTATTGCATCTGCTGAGACGTCTACGGAAAATATTTGTTTCTATGTAAGCCTACGCGAATTATTAACGTGTTTTATTTTATTCTAATTATGCAAATGCGCAAATTACAAGCATTATGCTATGGTTTTATGCTACATTGCACACACTAAAAATATAGTATTGTTTTCTTTTGATGTAAGTAGTAAAAATTTGCAATATTTTAAAGTGCATTACAAATCATCATACACAGCGTGACAAATGCTTTGGACGTCTTACTGTTTACCATTTATGTAGGTCTTGATCATACCTGAGATACTGAATGGCTCATTAAGCGTGACATAATGATAATTATAGAGTATTAAGCATAAAATTAACATGTTTGTCGTTTGGAATTTATAGCTTTAAATGAATTTGTTAAACAATAAATTTTCAACAATTATTTTGATGAGAAAATGTATAAGAAATTTCTCTCATAAAACCAATATTTGATCTTATAGAAACATTTTGGTATTTCAATACACTTACGAATATTACCAATAAATAGGGAAAAAATGTTATTATTAAATATTTGAAAAGAACTTTGCGTGCCTTCGATTACAAAGGAAATGATAAATGTGCGATGTAGCAGATGTTTGATTTGTAATAACAATAATTACACGCAATGATTATTCACACAGAATATTGATTGTTATACAATTACATGTTTAATTCATACATATTTTTTATGCGCTGTACTCTATAGCAAGCGAAAAATAATGCAATGGCAACACATTTTATGTATTTTTATAATATGATTTATGTATAATGTACAATAGTAAAACGCAATAAATTTATTATTATTGTAAATGTACTAATTCTAAAGGGTTTGTCTATGCATTTGCCCTGAATAAATAATTAT